>JAVKPL010005899.1:0-25566 GCA_032173675.1 Gastrolobium villosum | reverse complement strand
CACAAAATCAATTTTTTTGCATTTATTTTATTAATCCATTTTCGACGAAATTCTTTTTCCGTCAAAAAACTTCACAAAATCAATTTCTTTTGCATTTATTTTATTCATCCGTTTTCGATGGAATTCATTTTCCGTGAAAAATCTTCGACGGAATCCATTTTCCGTCGAAAAACTTACAAAATCCATTTCCTTTGTATTTATTTTATTATTCTGTTTTCGACGAAATTCTATTTCCGTCGAAAAACCTCACAAAATCAATTTCTTTTGCATTTATTTTATTCATCCATTTTCGACGGAATCCATTTTTCGTCGATAAATTTTTCCATCGACAAACTTCATAAAATCAATTTCTTTTGCATTTATTTTATTCATCGATTTTCGACGGAATTCATTTTCCGTCCAAAATCTTCGACGGAATCCATTTTCCGTCGAAAAACTTCACAAAATCAATTTCTTTTTCATTTATTTTATTCATCCATTTTCGACGGAATACATTTTTCGTCAAAAATCTTCAACGGAATCCATTTTCCATCGAAAAAATTCATAAAATCAATTTCTTTTGCATTTATTTTATTTATCCATTTTCGACGGAATTCATTTTCCGTCAAAAATCCTCGACGGAATCCATTTTCCGTCGAAAAACTTCACAAATTCAATTTCTTTTGCATTTATTTTATTCATCCATTTTCGACGGAATTCATTTTCCGTCAAAAATCTTTTCGACGGAATTCATTTTCCGTCAAAAATCTTCGACGGAATCCATTTTCCGTCGAAAAACTTCACAAAATCAATTTCTTTTGCATTTATTTTATTAATCCGTTTTCGACGAAATTCTTTTTCCGACGAAAAACTTCACAAAATCAATTTCTTTTGCATTTATTTTATTCATCCATTTTCGACGGAATTCATTTTCCGTCAAAAATCTTCACGGAATCCATTTCCCGTCGAAAAACTTCACAAAATCAATTTCTTTTGCATTTATTTTATTAATCCGTTTTTGACGAAATTCTTTTTCCGTCGAAAAACTTCACAAAATCAATTTCTTTTGCATTTATTTTATTCATCCATTTTCGACGGAATACATTTTTCGTCAAAAATCTTCGACGGAATCCATTTTCCATCGAAAAACTTCATAAAATCAATTTCTTTTGCATTTATTTTATTCATCCATTTTCGACGGAATTCATTTTCCGTCCAAAATCTTCGACAGAATCCATTTTCCGGCAAAAACTTCACAAAATCAATTTCTTTTGCATTTATTTTATTCATTCATTTTCGACGGAATTCATTTTCCGTCAAAAATCTTCACAAAATCAATTTCTTTTGCATTTATTTTATTCATCCGTTTTCGACGGAATACATTTTTCGTCAAAAATCTTCAACGGAATCCATTTTTCGTCGAAAAAACTTCATAAAATCAATTTCTTTTGCATTTATTTTATTCATCCATTTTCGACGGAATTCATTTTCCGTCAAAAATCTTCGACGGAATCCATTTTCCGTCGAAAAACTTCACAAAATCAATTTTTTGCATTTATTTTATTCATCCATTTTCGATGGAATTCATTTTCCGTCAAAAATCTTCGACGGAATCCATTTTCTATCGAAAAACTTACAAAATCAATTTCCTTTGTATTTATTTTATTAATCTGTTTTCAACGAAATTCATTTTCCGTCGAAAAACTTCACAAAATCAATTTCTTTTGCATTTATTTTATTAATCCATTTTCGACGAAATTCATTTTCCGTCAAAAAACTTCACAAAATCAATTTCTTTTGCATTTATTTTATTCATCCGTTTTCGATGGAATTCATTTTCCGTCAAAAATTTTCGACGAAATCCATTTTCTGTCGAAAAACTTTCAAAATCAATTTCCTTTGTATTTATTTTGTGATGTTTTTCGACGGAAAAAGAATTGCGTCGAAAATGGATTAATAAAATAAATGCAAAAGAAATTGAATTTTTGAAGTTTTTCGACGAAAAATGGATTCCGTAGAAGATTTTGGTAAGAAAATGGATTCCGTCGAAGATTTTTGACGGAAAAAGAATTCCATCGAAAATAGATGAATAAAATAAATGCAAAAGAAATTGATTTTGTGAAGTTTTTTAATGGAAAATAAATTCCGTCAAAAACGGATGAATAAAATAAATGCAAAAGAAATTGATTTTATGAAGTTTTTAGACGAAAAATGGATTCCGTCGAAGATTTTTGATGAAAAATGTATTCCGTCGAAAACGGATGAATAAAATAAATGCAAAAGTAATTGATTTTGTGAAGTTTTTCGATGGAAAAAGAATTTCGTCGAAAACGGATTAATAAAATAAATGCAAAAGAAATTGATTTTTTTAAGTATTTCGACGGAAAATGGATTACGTAGAAGATTTTTGATGGAAAATGGATTCCGTCGAAGATTTTTGATGGAAAATGAATTCCGTCGAAAACGGATGAATAAAATAAATGCAAAAGAAATTGATTTTGTGAAGTTTTTCGACGGAAAAAGGATTCCGTCGAAGATTTTTGACGGAAAATGAATTCCGCCGAAAATGGATGAATAAAATAAATGCAAAAGAAATTGATTTTATGAAGTTTTTCGATGAAAAATGGATTCCGTCGAACATTTTTGACGAAAAATGTATTCCTTCGAAAACGGATGAATAAAATAAATGCAAAAGAAATTGATTTTGTGAAGTTTTTCGACGGAAAACAAATTCCGTCGAAAACGGATGAATAAAATAAATGCAAAAGAAATTGATTTTGTGAAGATTTTTGACGGAAAATGGATTCCGTCGAAGATTTTTGACGGAAAATGAATTCCGTCGAAAATGGATGAATAAAATAAATGCAAAAGAAATTGATTTTATGAAGTTTTTCGATGAAAAATGGATTCCATCGAACATTTTTGACGAAAAATGTATTCCTTCGAAAACGGATGAATAAAATAAATGCAAAAGAAATTAATTTTGTGAAGTTTTTCGACGGAAAACAAATTCCGTCGAAAACGGATGAATAAAATAAATGCAAAAGAAATTGATTTTGTGAAGATTTTTGACGGAAAATGGATTCCGTCGAAGATTTTTGACGGAAAATGAATTCCATCGAAAATGGATGAATAAAATAAATGAAAAAGAAATTGATTTTGTGAAGTTTTTCGACGGAAAATGGATTTCGTCGAAGATTTTTGACTGAAAATGTATTCCGTCAAAAACGGTTGAATAAAATAAATGCAAAAGAAATTGATTTTATGAAGTTTTTCGACGAAAAATGGATTCCTTCGAAAACGGATGAATAAAATAAATGCAAAAGAAATTGATTTTGTGAAGATTTTTGACGGAAAATGGATTCCGTCGAAGATTTTTTGACGAAATTGAATGAATTCCATCGAAAACGGATGAATAAAATAAATGCAAAAGAAATTGATTTTGTGAAGATTTTCGACTGAAAATGGATTCCGTCGAAGATTTTTGACGGAAAATGAATTCCATCGAAAACGGATGAATAAAATAAATGCAAAAGAAATTGATTTTGTGAATTTTTTCGACGGAAAATGGATTCCGTCGAAGATTTTTGACAGAAAATGTATTCCATTTAAAATGGATGAATTAAATTAATGCAAAAGAAATTGATTTTGTGAAGTTTTTCGACGAAAAACAAATTCCGTTGAAAATGGATGAATAAAATAAATGCAAAAGAAATTGATTTTGTGAAGTTTTTCGACGGAAAATGGATTACGTAGAAGATTTTTGACGGAAAATGGATTCCGTCGAAGATTTTTGACCGAAAATGAATTCCATCGAAAACGGATGAATAAAATAAAAGCAAAAGAAATTGATTTTGTGAAGTTTTTCGACGAAAAATGGATTCCGTCGAAGATTTTTGACGGAAAATGAATTCCGTCGAAAATGGATGAATAAAATAAATGAAAAAGAAATTGATTTTGTGAAGTTTTTCGACGGAAAACGGATTCCGTCGAAAATGGATGAATAAAATAAATGCAAAAGAAATTGATTTTATGAAATTTTTCGAAGAAAAATGGATTCCGTCGAAGATTTTTGCCGGAAAATGAATTCCGTCGAAAAAGGATGAATAAAATAAATGCAAAAGAAATTGATTTTGTGAAGTTTTTCGATGGAAAATGGATTCTGTCGAAGATTTTTGACGCAAAACGAATTCCGTAAAAAATGGATGAATAGAATAAATGCAAAAGAAATTGATTTTATGAAGTTTTTCAACGAAAAAAGGGTTCCGTCGAAGATTTTTGACGCAAAATGTATTCCGTCAAAAATGGATGAATAAAATAAATGCAAAAGAAATTGATTTTGTGAAGTTTTTCGATGAAAAATGGATTCCGTCGAAGTTTTTTGACGCAAAATGTATTCCGTCGAAAACGGATGACTAAAATAAATGCAAAAGAGATTATTTTGTGATGTTTTTCGACGGAAAAAGAATTTCGTCGAAAACGGATTAATAAAATAAATGCAAAAGAAATTGAATTTTTGAAGTTTTTCGACGAAAAATGGATTCTGTAGAAGATTTTTGACGGAAAATGGATTTTGTCGAAGATTTTTGACGGAAAAAGAATTCCATCGAAAACAGATGAATAAAATAAATGCAAAAGAAATTGATTTTGTGAAGTTTTTTAATGGAAAATAAATTCCGTCAAAAACGGATGAATAAAATAAATGCAAAAGAAATTGATTTTATGCAGTTTTTAGACGAAAAATGGATTTCGTCGAATATTTTTGATGAAAAATGTATTCCGTCGAAAACGGATGAATAAAATAAATGCAAAAGTAATTGATTTTGTGAAGTTTTTCGATGGAAAAAGAATTTCGTCGAAAACGGATTAATAAAATAAATGCAAAAGAAATTGATTTTTGAAGTATTTCGATGGAAAATGGATTACGTAGAAGATTTTTGATGGAAAATGGATTCCGTCGAAGATTTTTGAGGGAAAATGAATTCCGTCGAAAACGGATGAATAAAATAAATGCAAAAGAAATTGATTTTGTGAAGTTTTTCGACGGAAAAAGGATTCCGTCGAAGATTTTTGACGGAAAATGAATTCCGTCGAAAATGGATGAATAAAATAAATGCAAAAGAAATTGATTTTATGAAGTTTTTCGATGAAAAATGGATTCCATCGAACATTTTTGACGAAAAATGTATTCCTTCGAAAACGGATGAATAAAATAAATGCAAAAGAAATTAATTTTGTGAAGTTTTTCGACGGAAAACAAATTCCGTCGAAAACGGATGAATAAAATAAATGCAAAAGAAATTGATTTTGTGAAGATTTTGGACGGAAAATGGATTCCGTCGAAGATTTTTGACGGAAAATGAATTCCATCGAAAACGGATGAATAAAATAAATGAAAAAGAATTTGATTTTGTGAAGCTTTTCGACGGAAAATGGATTTCGTCGAAGATTTTTGACTGAAAATGTATTCCGTCAAAAACGGTTGAATAAAATAAATGCAAAAGAAATTGATTTTATGAAGTTTTTCGACGAAAAATGGATTCCTTCGAAAACGGATGAATAAAATAAATGCAAAAGAAATTGATTTTGTGAAGATTTTTGACGGAAAATGGATTCCGTCGAAGATTTTTGATGAAGAATGAATTCCATCGAAAGCGGATGAATAAAATAAAAGCAAAAGAAATTGATTTTGTGAAGATTTTCGACTGAAAATGGATTCCGTCGAAAATGGATGAATAAAATAAATGCAAAAGAAATTGATTTTGTGAATTTTTTCGACGGAAAATGGATTCCGTCGAAGATTTTTGACAGAAAATGTATTCCATTTAAAATGGATAAATTAAATTAATGCAAAAGAAATTGATTTTGTGAAGTTTTTCGACGGAAAACAAATTCCGTCGAAAATGGATGAATAAAATAAAAGCAAAAGAAATTGATTTTGTGAAGTTTTTCGACGGAAAATGGATTCCGTCGAAGATTTTTGACGGAAAATGAATTCCGTCGAAAATGGATGAATAAAATAAATGAAAAAGAAATTGATTTTGTGAAGTTTTTCGACGGAAAACGGATTCCGTCGAAAGTGGATGAATAAAATAAATGCAAAAGAAATTGATTTTATGAAATTTTTCGACGAAAAATGGATTCCGTCGAAGATTTTTGCCGGAAAATGAATTCCGTCGAAAATGGATGAATAAAATAAATGCAAAAGAAATTGATTTTGTGAAGTTTTTCGACGGAAAATGGATTCTGTCGAAGATTTTTGACGCAAAACGAATTCCGTAAAAAATGGATGAATAGAATAAATGCAAAAGAAATTGATTTTATGAAGTTTTTCAACGAAAAAAGGGTTCCGTCAAAGATTTTTGACGCAAAATGTATTCCGTCAAAAATGGATGAATAAAATAAATGCAAAAGAAATTGATTTTGTGAAGTTTTTCGACGAAAAATGGATTCCGTCGAAGTTTTTTGACGAAAAATGTATTCCGTCGAAAACGTATGACTAAAATAATTGCAAAAGAAATTGATTTTATGAAGTTTTTCGACGAAAAATGGATTCCTTCGAAAACGGATGAATAAAATAAATGCAAAAGAAATTGATTTTGTGAAGATTTTTGACGGAAAATGGATTCCGTCGAAGATTTTTGACGAAGAATGAATTCCATCGAAAACGGTTGAAAAAAATAAATGCAAAAGAAATTGATTTTGTGAAGTTTTTCGACGGAAAATGGATTCCGTCGAAAATGGATAAATAAAATAAATGCAAAAGAAATTGATTTTGTGAAGTTTTTCGACGGAAAATGGATTATGTCGAAGATTTTTGACGGAAAATGTATTCCGTCGAAAATGAATGAATTAAATTAATGCAAAATAAATTTATTTTGTGAAGTTTTTCAACGGAAAACGAATTCCGTCGAACATGGATTAATAAAATAAATGTAAAAGAAATTGATTTTTTGAAGTTTTTCGACGGAAAATGGATTCCGTCGAAGATTTTTGACGGAAAATGAATTCCGTCAAAAATGGATGAAAAAAATAAATGCAAAAGAAATTGATTTTATGAAGTTTTTCGACGAAAAATGTATTCCGTCGAAAACGAATGAATAAAATAAAAGCAAAAGAAATTGATTTTGTGAAATTTTCGACGGAAAACAAATTCCGTCGAAAATGGATGAATAAAAAAAATGCAAAAGAAATTGATTTTGTGAAGTTTTTCGACTGAAAATGGATTCCGTAGAAGATTTTTGACGGAAAATGGATTCCGTCGAAAAATTTTGACGGCATATGAATTCCATCGAAAACGGATTAATAAAATAAATACAAAAGAAATTGGTTTTCTGAAGTTTTTCGACGAAAAACAAATTCCATCAAAAACGGATGAATAAAATAAATGCATAAGAAATTGATTTTGTGAAGTTTAGTTTTTCGACGGAAAATGGATTAGGTCTAAAATATTTGACGGAAAATGTATTCCGTCGAAAACGGATGAATAAAATAAATGCAAAAGAAATTGATTTTGTGAAGTGTTTCAACGGAAAAAGAATTGCGTCGAAGATTTTTGCCGGAAAATGAATTCCGTCGAAAATGGATGAATAAAATAAATGTAAAAGAAATTGATTTTATGAAGTTTTTCGACGAAAAATGTATTCCGTCGAAAACGGATTAATAAAATAAATGCAAAAGAAATTGATTTTGTGAAGATTTTTAAAAGAAAATGAATTCCGTCGAAAGCAGATGAATAAAATAAATGCAAATGAAATTGATTTTGTGAAGTTTTTCGACGGATAATGGATTCCGTCGAAGATTTTTGACGGAAAATGAATTCCATCGACAGCGGATGAATAAAATAAATGCAAAAGAAATTGATTTTGTGACGCTTTTCGACGGAAAATGGATTTCGTCGAAGATTTTTGACTGAAAATGTATTCGGTCGAAAACGGATGAATAAAATAAATGCAAAAGAAATTGATTTTGTGAAGTTTTTTGACGGAAAATGGATTCCGTCGAAAATGGATGAATAAAATAAATGCAAAAGAAATTGATTTTGTGAAGTTTTTCGACGGAAAACGGATTCCGTCGAAAATGGATGAATAAAATAAATGCAAAAGAAATTGATTTTATGAAGTTTTTCGACGAAAAATGGATTCCGTCGAAGATTTTTGACGGAAAATGAATTCCGTCGAAAATGGATGAATAAAATAAAAGCAAAAGAAATATATTTTATGAAGTTTTTCGACGAAAAATGTATTCCGTCGAAAACGGATTAATAAAATTAATGCAAAAGAAATTGATTTTGTGAAGATTTTTAACAGAAAATGAATTCCGTCGAAAGCAGATGAATAAAATAAAAGCAAATGAAATTGATTTTGTGAAGTTTTTCGACGGAAAATGGATTCCGTCGAAGATTATTGACGGAAAATGAATTCCGTCGAAAATGAATGAATAAAATAAATGCAAAAGAAATTGATTTTATGAAGTTTTTCGATGAAAAATGGATTCCGTCGAAGATTTTTGTCGAAAAATGTATTCTGTCGAAAACGGATGACTAAAATAAATGCAAAAGAAATTATTTTGTGAAGTTTTTCGACGGAAAAAGAATTTCGTCGAAAACGGATTAATAAAATAATTGCAAAAGAAATTGAATATTTGAAGTTTTTCGACGGCAAATGGATTCCGTAGAAGATTTTTGATGGAAAATGGATTCCGTCGAAGATTTTGGACGGAAAATGAATTCCGTCGAAAACGGATGAATAAAATAAATGCAAAAGAAATTGATTTTGTGAAGTTTTTCTACGGAAAATGGATTCCGTCGAAGATTTTTGACGGAAAATGAATTCCATCGAAAACGGATGAATAAAATAAATGCAAAAGAAATTGATTTTGTGAAGTTTTTCGACGGAAAATGGATTAGGTCGAAAATATTTGACGGAAAATGATTTTGTGATTTTTAAAAGAAAATGAATTCCGTCGAAAACGGATGAATAAAATAAATGCAAAAGAAATTGATTTTGTGAAGTTTTTCAACGGAAAAAGAATTGCGTCGAAGATTTTTGCAGGAAAATGAATTCCGTCGAAAATGGATGAATAAAATAAATGCAAAAGAAATTGATTTTATTTTCGAAGTGGATTTTCGAAGATTTTTGACGGAAAATGTATTCCGTCGAAAACGGATTAATAAAATAAATGCAAAAGAAATTGATTTTGTGAAGATTTTTAAAAGAAAATGAATTCCGTCGAAAGCAGATGAATAAAATAAATGCAAATGAAATTGATTTTGTGAAGTTTTTCGACGGAAAATGGATTCCGTCGAAGATTTTTGACGGAAAATGAATTCCATCGAAAGCGGATGAATAAAATAAATGCAAAAGAAATTGATTTTGTGACGCTTTTCGACGGAAAATGGATTTCGTCGAAGATTTTTGACTGAAAATGTATTCGGTCGAAAACGGATGAATAAAATAAATGCAAAAGAAATTGATTTTGTGAAGTTTTTTGACGGAAAATGGATTCCGTCGAAAATGGATGAATAAAATAAATGCAAAAGAAATTGATTTTGTGAAGTTTTTCGACGGAAAACGGATTCCGTCGAAAATGGATGAATAAAATAAATGCAAAAGAAATTGATTTTATGAAGTTTTTCGACGAAAAATGGATTCCGTCGAAGATTTTTGACGGAAAATGAATTCCGTCGAAAATGGATGAATAAAATAAAAGCAAAAGAAATATATTTTATGAAGTTTTTCGACGAAAAATGTATTCCGTCGAAAACGGATTAATAAAATTAATGCAAAAGAAATTGATTTTGTGAAGATTTTTAACAGAAAATGAATTCCGTCGAAAGCAGATGAATAAAATAAAAGCAAATGAAATTGATTTTGTGAAGTTTTTCGACGGAAAATGGATTCCGTCGAAGATTATTGACGGAAAATGAATTCCGTCGAAAATGAATGAATAAAATAAATGCAAAAGAAATTGATTTTATGAAGTTTTTCGATGAAAAATGGATTCCGTCGAAGATTTTTGATCGAAAAATGTATTCTGTCGAAAACGGATGACTAAAATAAATGCAAAAGAAATTATTTTGTGAAGTTTTTCGACGGAAAAAGAATTTCGTCGAAAACGGATTAATAAAATAATTGCAAAAGAAATTGAATATTTGAAGTTTTTCGACGGAAAATGGATTCCGTAGAAGATTTTTGATGGAAAATGGATTCCGTCGAAGATTTTGGACGGAAAATGAATTCCGTCGAAAACGGATGAATAAAATAAATGCAAAAGAAATTGATTTTGTGAAGTTTTTCGACGGAAAATGGATTCCGTCGAAGATTTTTGACGGAAAATGAATTCCATCGAAAGCGGATGAATAAAATAAATGCAAAAGAAATTGATTTTGTGAAGCTTTTCGACGGAAAATGGATTTCGTCGAAGATTTTTGACTGAAAATGTATTCGGTCGAAAACGGATGAATAAAATAAATGCAAAAGAAATTGGTTTTGTGAAGTTTTTTGACGGAAAATGGATTCCGTCGAAAATGGATGAATAAAATAAATGCAAAAGAAATTGATTTTGTGAAGTTTTTCGACGGAAAATGGATTCTGTCGAAGATTTTTGACGGAAAATGTATTCCGTCGAAAATGAATGAATTAAATTAATGTAAAAGAAATTTATTTTGTGAAGTTTTTCAACGGAAAACGAATTCCGTCGAACATGGATTAATAAAATAAATGTAAAAGAAATTGATTTTTTGATGTTTTTCGACGGAAAATGGATTCCGTAGAAGATTTTTGATGGAAAATGGATTCCGTCGAAGATTTTTGACGGAAAATGAATTCCGTCGAAAATGGATGAATAAAATAAATGCAAAAGAAATTGATTTTATGAAGTTTTTCGACGAAAAATGGATTCCTTCGAAAACGGATGAATAAAATAAATGCAAAAGAAATTGATATTGTGAAGATTTTTGACGGAAAATGGATTCCGTCGAAGTTTTTCGACGAAAAATGTATTCCGTCGAAAACGGATCAATAAAATAAATGCAAAAGAAATTGATTTTGTGAAGATTTTTAACAGAAAATGAATTCCGTCGAAAGCAGATGAATAAAATAAATGCAAAAGAAATTGATTTTGTGAACTTTTTCGACGGAAAAAGAATTGCGTCGAAAACGGATTAATAAAATAAATGCAAAAAAAATTGATTTTTTGGAGTTTTTCGATGGAAAATGGATTTCGTAGAAGATTTTTGATGGAAAATGGATTCCGTCGAAGATTTTTCACGGAAAATGAATTCCGTCAAAAACGGATGAATAAAATAAATGCAAAAGAAATTGATTTTGTGAAGTTTTTCGACGGAAAATGGATTCCGTCGAAGATTTTTGACGGAAAATGAATTCCATCGAAAACGGATGAATAAAATAAATGCAAAAGAAATTGATTTTGTGAAGCTTTTCGACGGAAAATGGATTCCGTCGAAAGCAGATGAATAAAATAAATGCAAAAGAAATTGATTTTGTGAACTTTTTCGACGGAAAAAAAATTGCGTCGAAAATGGATTAATAAAATGGATTAATAAAATTGATAATTGCGTCGAAGATTTTTTACGGAAAATGAATTCCGTTGAAAAGGATGAATAAAATTAATCCAAAAGAAATTGATTTTATTAATTTTTCGACGAAAAATGGATTCCGTTGAAGATTTTTGACGAAAAATGAATTCCATCGAAAACGGATGAATAAAATAAATGCAAAAGAAATTGATTTTGTGAAGTTTTTAGATGGAAAACGGATTCCGTCGAAAATGGATGAATAAAATAAATTCAAAAGAAATTGATTTTATGAATTCATTTTCCGTCGAAGATTTTTGACGGAAAATGTATTCCGTCGAAAAAGGATGAATAAAATAAATTCAAAAGAAATTGATTTTATTAATTTTTCGACGAAAAATGGATTCCGTTGAAGATTTTTGACGAAAAATGTATTCCGTCGAAAACGGATGAATAAAATAAATGCAAAAGAAATTGATTTTGTGAAGTTTTTCGATGGAAAATGGATTCCGTAGAAGATTTTTGACGGAAAATGAATTCCGTCGAAGATTTTTGACGGAAAATGAATTCCGTCGAAAACGGATGAATAAAATATATGCAAAAGAAATTGATTTTGTGAAGTTTTTCGACGAAAAATGGATTCCGTAGAAAATTTTTGACAGAAAATGGATTCCGTCGAAGATTTTTGACGAAAAATATATTCTGTCGAAAACGGATGACTAAAATAGATGCAAAAGAAATTGATTTTGTGAAGTTTTTCGACGGAAAAAGAATTTCGTCGAAAACAGATTAATAAAATAAATGCAAAGGAAATTGATTTTGTAAGTTTTTCGACGGAAAATGGATTCCGTCGAAGATTTTTGACGGAAAATGTATTCCGTCGAAAATGGATGAATTAAATTAATGCAAAAGAAATATATTTTGTGAAGTTTTTCGACGGAAAATGAATTCTGTCGAAAATGGATGAATAAAATAAATTCAAAAAAATTGATATTGTGTAATTTTTCGATGGAAAACGGATTCCGTCGAAAATGGATGAATAAAATAATTGCAAAAGAAATTGATTTTATGAATTTTTTCGACGAAAAATGGATTCCGTCGAAGATTTTTGACGGAAAATGAATTCCATTGAAAATGGATGAATAAAATAAATGCAAAAGAAATTGATTTTATTAATTTTTCGACGAAAAATGGATTCCGTTGAAGATTTTTGACGAAAAATGTATTCTGTCGAAAACGGATTAATAAAATAAATGCAAAAGAAATTGATTTTATTAATTTTTCGACGGAAAATGAATTCCGTCGAAAATGGATGAATAAAATAAATGCAAAAGAAATTGATATTGTGAAATTTTTCGATGGAAAACGGATTCCGTCGAAAATGGATGAATAAAATAAATGCAAAAGAAATTGATTTTATGAATTTTTTCGACGAAAAATGGATTCCGTCGAAGATTTTTTTACGGAAAATGAATTCCGTTGAAAAGGATGAATAAAATAAATTCAAAAGAAATTGATTTTATGAAGTTTTTCGACGAAAAATGGATTCCGTTGAAGATTTTTGACGAAAAATGTATTCCGTCGAAAATGGATGAATAAAATAAATGCAAAAGAAATTGATTTTGTGAAGTTTTTCGATGGAAAATGGATTCCGTAGAAGATTTTTGACGGAAAATGGATTCCGTCGAAGATTTTTGACGGAAAATGAATTCCGTCGAAAACGAATGAATAAAATATATGCAAAAGAAATTGATTTTGTGAAGTTTTTCGACGAAAAATGGATTCCGTAGAAGATTTTTGACAGAAAATGGATTCCGTCGAAGATTTTTGACGAAAAATATATTCTGTCGAAAACGGATGACTAAAATAGATGCAAAAGAAATTGATTTTGTGAAGTTTTTCGACGGAAAAAGAATTTCGTCGAAAACAGATTAATAAAATAAATGCGAAGGAAATTGATTTTGTAAGTTTTTCGACGGAAAATGGATTCCGTCGAAGATTTTTGACGGAAAATGTATTCCGTCGAAAATGGATGAATTAAATTAATGCAAAAGAAATATATTTTGTGAAGTTTTTCGACGGAAAATGAATTCTGTCGAAAATGGATGAATAAAATAAATTCAAAAAAAATTGATATTGTGTAATTTTTCGATGGAAAACGGATTCCGTCGAAAATGGATGAATAAAATAATTGCAAAAGAAATTGATTTTATGAATTTTTTCGACGAAAAATGGATTCCGTCGAAGATTTTTGACGGAAAATGAATTCCATTGAAAATGGATGAATAAAATAAATGCAAAAGAAATTGATTTTATTAATTTTTCGACGAAAAATGGATTCCGTTGAAGATTTTTGACGAAAAATGTATTCTGTCGAAAACGGATTAATAAAATAAATGCAAAAGAAATTGATATTGTGAAATTTTTCAAAAGAAATTGATTTTATCGAAAATGGATGAATAAAATAAATGCAAAAGAAATTGATTTTATGAATTTTTTCGACGAAAAATGGATTCCGTCGAAGATTTTTTTACGGAAAATGAATTCCGTTGAAAAGGATGAATAAAATAAATGCAAAAGAAATTGATTTTGTGAATTTTTCGACGGAAAATGGATTCCGTTGAAGATTTTTGACGAAAAATGTATTCCGTCGAAAATGGATGAATAAAATAAATGCAAAAGAAATTGATTTTGTGAAGTTTTTCGATGGAAAATGGATTCCGTAGAAGATTTTTGACGGAAAATGGATTCCGTCGAAGATTTTTGACGGAAAATGAATTCCGTCGAAAACGAATGAATAAAATATATGCAAAAGAAATTGATTTTGTGAAGTTTTTCGACGAAAAATGAATTTCGTTTCCGTCGAACATTTTTGACGAAAATATATTCCGTCGAAAACGGATGAATAAAATAAATGCAAAAGAAATTGATTTTGTCAAGTTTTTCGACGGAAAATGGATTCCGTCGAAGAAATATATTTTGTGAAGTTTTTCGATGGAAAATGAATTCTGTCGAAAATGGATGAATAAAATAAATGCAAAAAAAATTGATATTTGTAATTTTTCGATGGAAAATGGATTCCGTCGAAAATGGATGAATAAAATAATTGCAAAAGAAATTGATTTTATTAATTTTTCGCAAAAGAAATTGATTTTATCAAGATTTTTGACGAAAAATGTATTCCGTCGAAAACAGATTAATAAAATAAATGTAAAAGAAATTGATTTTGTGAAGATTTTTAACGGAAAATGAATTCCGTCGAAAATGAAGTTTTTCGACGGAAAATGGATTCCGTAGAAGATTTTTTATGGAAAATGGTTTCCGTCGAAGATTTTTTATGGAAAATAATTCCTTCGAAAACGGATGAATAAAATAAATGCAAAAGAAATTGATTTTGTGAAGTTTTTCGACGGAATGGATTCCGTCGAAGATTTTTGACGGAAAATGAATTCCATAGAAAATGGATGAATAAAATAAATGCAAAAGAAATTGATTTTGTGAAGTTTTTCGACGAAAAATGAATTTCGTAGAAGATTTTAAAATGAATGCAAAAGAAATTGATTTTGTGAAGATTTTTGACAGAAAATGAATTCCGTCGAAAATGGATGAATAAAATAAATGCAAAAGAAATTGATTTTTTGAAGTTTTTCGACGAAAAATGGATTTCGTAGAAGATTTTTGATGGAAAATGGATTCCGTCGAAGATTTTTGACGGAAAATGAATTCCGTCGAAAACGGATGAATAAAATAAATGCAAAAGAAATTGATTTTTTGAAGTTTTTCGACGAAAAATGAATTTCGTAGAAGATTTTTGATGGAAAATGGATTCCGTCGAAGATTTTTGACGGAAAATGAATTCCGTCGAAAATGGATGAATAAAATAAATGCAAAAGAAATTGATTTTATGAAGTTTTTCGACGAAAAATGGATTCCGTCGAAGATTTTTGACGAAAAATATATTCCGTCGAAAACGGATTAATAAAATAAATGCAAAAGAAATTGATTTTGTGAAGATTTTTGACGGAAAATGAATTCCGTCGAAAACGGATGAATAAAATAAATGCAAAAGAAATTGATTTTGTGAAGATTTTTGACGGAAAATGGATTCCGTTGAAGATTTTTGATGGAAAATGAATTCCGTCGAAAATGGATGAATAAAATAAATGCAAAAGAAATTGATTTTATGAAGTTTTTCGACGAAAAATGTATTCCGTTGAAGATTTTTGACGAAAAATGTATTCCGTCGAAAACGGATGAATAAAATAAATGCAAAAGAAATTGGTTTTGTGAAGATTTTTGACGGAAAATGAATTTCGTCGAAAATGGATGAATAAAATAAATGCAAAAGAAATTGATTTTGTGAAGTTTTTCGACGTAAAATGGATTCCGTCGAAGATTTTGGACGGAAAATGAATTCCATCGAAAACGGATGAATAAAATAAATGCAAAAGAAATTGATTTTGTGAAGTTTTTCGACGGAAAATGGATTCCGTAGAAGATTTTTGACGGAAAATGGATTCCGTCGAAGATTTTTGACGGAAAATGGATTCCATCGAAAACGGATGAATAAAATAAATGCAAAAGAAATTGATTTTGTGAAGTTTTTCGATGGAAAATGGATTCGGTCGAAGATTTTTGACGGAAAATGTATTCCGTCGAAAACGGATGAATAAAATAAATGCAAAAGAAATTGATTTTGTGAATTTTTCGACGGAAAAAGAATTGCATCGAAAACGGATTAAAAAAGTAAATGCAAAAGAAATTGATTTTTTGAAGTTTTTCGACGAAAAATGAATTTCGTAGAAGATTTTTGATGGAAAATGGATTCCGTCGAAGATTTTTGACAGAAAATGAATTCCGTCGAAAACGGATGAATAAAATAAATGCAAAAGAAATTGATTTTATCAAGTTTTTCGACGAAAATAGTATTCCGTCGAAGATTTTTGACGGAAAATGAATTCCGTCGAAAATGGATGAATAAAATAAATGCAAAAGAAATTGATTTTATGAAGTTTTTCGACGCAAAATGTATTCCGTCGAAGATTTTTGACGGAAAATGAATTCCGTCGAAAATGGATGAATAAAATAAATGCAAAAGAAATTGATTTTGTGAAGTTTTTCGACGTAAAATGGATTCCGTCGAAGATTTTGGACGGAAAATGAATTCCATCGAAAACGGATGAATAAAATAAATGCAAAAGAAATTGATTTTGTGAAGTTTTTCGACGGAAAATGGATTCGGTCGAAGATTTTTGACGGAAAATGTATTCCGTCGAAAACGGATGAATAAAATAAATGCAAAAGAAATTGATTTTTTGAAGTTTTTCGACGAAAAATGAATTTCGTAGAAGATTTTTGATGGAAAATGGATTCCGTCGAAGATTTTTGACAGAAAATGAATTCCGTCGAAAACGGATGAATAAAATAAATGCAAAAGAAATTGATTTTTTGAAGTTTTTCGACGAAAAATGAATTTCGTAGAAGATTTTTGATGGAAAATGGATTCCGTCGAAGATTTTTGACAGAAAATGAATTCCGTCGAAAATGGATGAATAAAATAAATGCAATAGAAATTGATTTGATGAAGTTTTTCGACGAAAAATGGATTCTGTCGAAGATTTTTGATGAAAAATGTATTCCGTCGAAAACGGATGACTAAAATAAATGCAAAAAAAATTGATTTTGTGAAATTTTTCGACGGAAAAAGGATTTCGTCGAAAACGGATTAATAAAATAAATGCAAAGAAAATTGATTTTGTGAGTTTTTCGACGCAAAATGGATTCCGTCGAAGATTTTTGACGTAAAATGTATTCCGTCGAAAATGGATGAATTAAATTAATGCAAAAGAAATTTATTTTATGAAGTTTTTCGACGGAAAATGAATTCCGTCGAAAATGGATGAATAAAATAAATGCAAAAGAAATTGATTTTGTGAATTTTTTAAACGGAAAATAGATTCCGTCGAAGATTTTGGACGGAATATGAATTCCGTCGAAAATGGATGAATAAAATAAATGCAAAAGAAATTGATTTTATGAAGTTTTTCGATGGAAAATGGATTCCGTCGAAGATTTTTGACGAAAAATGTATTCCGTCGAAAACGGATGAATAAAATAAATGCAAAAGAAATTGATTTTGTGAAGTTTTTCGACGGAAAATGGATGGATTGGATTCCGTCGAAGAATTTTGACGGAAAATGAATTCCATCGAAAATGGATGATTAAAATAAATGCAAAAGAAATTGATTTTGTGAAGTTTTTCGACGGAAAAATGGATTCCGTCGAAGATTTTTGACGAAAAATATATTCCGTCGAAAACGGATTAATAAAATAAATGCAAAAGAAATTGATTTTGTGAAGATTTTTGACGGAAAATGAATTCCGTCGAAAACGGATGAATAAAATAAATGCAAAAGAAATTGATTTTGTGAAGATTTTTGACGGAAAATGGATTCCGTTGAAGATTTTTGATGGCAAATGAATTCCGTCGAAAATGGATGAATAAAATAAATGCAAAAGAAATTGATTTTATGAAGTTTTTCGACGAAAAATGTATTCCGTTGAAGATTTTTGACGAAAAATGTATTCCGTCGAAAACGGATGAATAAAATAAATGCAAAAGAAATTGGTTTTGTGTAGTTTTTTGACGGAAAATGAATTCCGTAGAAAACGGATTAATAAAATACATGCAAAAGAAATTGATTTTGTGAAGTTTTTCGACGGAAAATGGATTCCGTCGAAGATTTTGGACGGAAAATGAATTCCGTCGAAAATGGATGAATAAAATAAATGCAAAAGAAATTGATTTTGTGAATTTTTATGATGGAAAATGGATTCCGTCGAAGATTTTTGACGAAAAATGTATTCCGTCGAAAATGGATGAATAAAATAAATGCAAAAGAAATTGTTTTTGTGTAGTTTTTCGACGGAAAAAGAATTTCGTAGAAAACGGATTAATAAAATACATGCAAAAGAAATTGATTTTGTGAAGTTTTTCGACGGAAAATGGATTCCATCGAAGATTTTTGACGAAAAATGAATTCCGTCGAAAATGGATGAATAAAATAAATGCAAAAGAAATTGATTTTGTGAAGTTTTTCGACGGAAAATGGATCCTGTCGAAGATTTTTGACGGAAAATGAATTCCGTCGAAAATGCATGAATAAAATAAATGCAAAAGAAATTGATTTTATGAAGTTTTTCGACGAAAAATGGATTCCGTCGAAGATTTTTGACGAAAAATATATTCCGTCGAAAACGGATTAATAAAATAAAGGCAAAAGAAATTGATTTTGTGAAGATTTTTGACGGAAAATGAATTCCGTCGAAAACAGATGAATAAAATAAATGCAAAAGAAATTGATTTTGTGAAGATTTTTGACGGAAAATGGATTCCGTTGAAGATTTTTGATGGAAAATGAATTCCGTGGAAAATGGATGAATAAAATAAATGCAAAAGAAATTGATTTTATGAAGTTTTTCGACGAAAAATGTATTCCGTTGAAGATTTTTGACGAAAAATGTATTCCGTCGAAAACGGATGAATAAAATAAATGCAAAAGAAATTGGTTTTGTGAAGATTTTTGACGGAAAATGAATTCCGTCGAAAATGGATGAATAAAATAAATGCAAAAGAAATTGATTTTGTGAAGTTTTTCGACGTAAAATGGATTCCGTCGAAGATTTTGGACGAAAAATGAATTCCGTCGAAAATGGATGAATAAAATAAAAGCAAAAGAAATTGATTTTATGAATTTTTATGATGGAAAATGGATTCCGTCGAAGATTTTTGACGAAAAATGTATTCCGTCGAAAAGTGATGAATAAAATAAATGCAAAAGAAATTGTTTTTGTGTGGTTTTTCGACGGAAAAAGAATTTCGTCGAAAACGGATTAATAAAATACATGCAAAAGAAATTGATTTTGTGAAGTTTTTCGACGGAAAATGGATTCCGTCGAAGATTTTTGACGGAAAATGAATTCCGTCAAAAATGGATGAATAAAATAAATGCAAAAGAAATTGAATTTATGAAGTTTTTCGATGGAAAATGGATTCCGTCGAAGATTTTTGACGGAAAATGAATTCCGTCGAAAATGGATGAATAAAATAAATGCAAAAGAAATTGATTTTGTGAAGTTTTTCGACGTAAAATGGATTCCGTCGAAGATTTTGGACGGAAAATGAATTCCGTCGAAAATGGATGAATAAAATAAATGCAAAAGAAATTGATTTTATGAAGTTTTAAGATGGAAAATGGATTCCGTCGAAGATTTTTGACGAAAAATGTATTCCGTCGAAAATGGATGAATAAAATAAATGCAAAAGAAATTGTTTTTGTGTAGTTTTTCGACGGAAAAAGAATTTCGTCGAAAACGGATTAATAAAATACATGCAAAATAAATTGATTTTGTGAAGTTTTTCGACGTAAAATGGATTCCATCGAAGATTTTGGACGGAAAATGAATTCCGCCGAAAATGGATGAATAAAATAAATGCAAAAGAAATTGATTTTCTGAAGT
This sequence comes from Gastrolobium villosum, assembly GCA_032173675.1. Taxonomy (NCBI): domain Eukaryota; kingdom Viridiplantae; phylum Streptophyta; class Magnoliopsida; order Fabales; family Fabaceae; genus Gastrolobium; species Gastrolobium villosum. The sequence goes on along the minus strand of JAVKPL010005899.1, from coordinate 5,531 downwards.
TTTTCGTTGGAAAATGGATTCCATCGAAGATTTTTGACGAAAAATGTATTCCGTCGAAAACGGATGAATAAAATAAATGCAAAAGAAATTGATTTTGGGAAGTTATTCGACGGAAAATGGATTCCGTCGAAGATTTTTTACGGAAATTGAATTTCACCGAAAACGGATGAATAAAAAAATGCAAAAGAAATTGATTTTGTGAAGTTTTTCGACGGAAAATGGATTTCGTCGAAGATTTTTGACGGAAAATGAATTCCGTCGAAAATGGATGAATAAAATAAATGCAAAAGAAATTGATTTTGTGAAGTTTTTAGACGGAAAATGGATTCCGTCGAAGATTTTTGATGGAAAATGAATTCCGTCGAAAATGGTTGAATAAAATAAATGCAAACGAAATTGATTTTGTGAAGTTTTTCGACGGAAAATGGATTGCGTCGAAGATTTTTGACGGAAAATGAATTCCGTCGAAAATGGATGAATAAAATAAATGCAAAAGAAATTGATTTTGTGAATTTTTTCGACGGAAAATAGATGCCGTCGAAGATTTTTGAAGGAAAATGAATTTCGTCGAAAATGGATGAATAAAATAAATGCAAAAGAAATTGATTTTGTGAAGTTTATCGACGAAAAATGGATTCCGTCGAAGATTTTTGATGAAAAATGTATTCCGTCGAAAACGGATTAATAAAATAAATGCAAAAGAAATTGATTTTGTGATGATTTTTGACGGAAAATGAATTCCGTCGAAAACGGAAGAATAAGATAAATGCAAAAGAAATTGATTTTGTGAAGTTTTTCGACGGAAAATGGATTCCGACGAAGATTTTTCACGGAAAATGAATTCCGTCGAAAACGGATGACTAAAATAAATACAAAAGAAATTGATTTTGTGAAGTTTTTCGACGGAAAATTTTTGCAGAATTCCGTCGAAAACAGATTAATAAAATAAATACAAAGGAAATTGATTTTGTAAGTTTTTCGACGGAAAATGGTTTGCGTCTGAAGTTTTTTGACGGAAAATGTATTCCGTCGAAAATGGATGAATTAAATTAATGCAAAAGAAATTTATATTGTGAAATTTTTAGATGGAAAACGGATTCCGTCGAAAATGGATGAATAAAATAAATGCAAAAGAAATTGATTTTATGAAGTTTTTCGACGAATTCCGTCGAAGATTTTTGACGGAAAATGAATTCCTTTGAAAAAGGATGAATACAATAAATGCAAAAGAAATTTATTTTATGAAGTTTATCGACGCAAAATGGATTCCGTCGAAGATTTTTGACGAAAAATGTATTCCGTCGAAAACGGATGAATAAAATAAATGCAAAAGAAATTGATTTTGTGTAGTTTTTCGTCGGAAAATGGATTCCGTAGAAGTTTTTTGACGAAAAATGGATTCCGTCGAAGATTTTTGACGTAAAATGTATTCCGTCGAAAACGGATGACCAAAATAGATGCAAAAGAAATTGATTTTGTGAAGTTTTTCGACGGAAAAAGAATTTCGTCGAAAACGGATAAATAAAATAAATGCAAAGGAAATTGATTTTGCAAGTTTTTCGACGGAAAATGGATTCCGTCGAAGATTTTTAACGGAAAATGTATTCCGTCGAAAATGGATGAATTAAATTAATGCAAAAGAAAATTATTTTGTGAAGTTTTTCGACGGAAAATGAATTCCGTCGAAAATGGATAAATAAAATAAATGCAAAAGAAATTGATATTGTGAAATTTTTCGATGGAAAACGGATTCCGTCGAAAATGGATGAATAAAAAAAATGCAAAAGAAATTGATTTTATTAATTTTTTCGACGAAAAATGGATTCCGTCGAAGATTTTTTACGGAAAATGAATTCCGTTGAAAAGGATGAATAAAATAAATTCAAAAGAAATTGATTTTATTAATTTTTCGACGAAAAATGGATTCCGTTGAAGATTTTTGACGAAAAATGTATTCCGTCGAAAACGGATGAATAAAATAAATGCAAAAGAAATTGATTTTGTGAAGTTTTTCGATGGAAAATGGATTCCGTAGAAGATTTTTGACGGAAAATGGATTCCGTCGAAGATTTTTGACGGAAAATGAATTCCGTCGAAAACGGATGAATAAAATATATGCAAAAGAAATTGATTTTGTGAAGTTTTTCGACGAAAAATGGATTCCGTAGAAGATTTTTGACAGAAAATGGATTCCGTCGAAGATTTTTGACGAAAAATATATTCTGTCGAAAACGGATGACTAAAATAGATGCAAAAGAAATTGATTTTGTGAAGTTTTTCGACGGAAAAAGAATTTCGTCGAAAACAGATTAATAAAATAAATGCGAAGGAAATTGATTTTGTAAGTTTTTCGACGGAAAATGGATTCCGTCGAAGATTTTTGACGGAAAATGTATTCCGTCGAAAATGGATGAATTAAATTAATGCAAAAGAAATATATTTTGTGAAGTTTTTCGACGGAAAATGAATTCTGTCGAAAATGGATGAATAAAATAAATTCAAAAAAATTGATATTGTGTAATTTTTCGATGGAAAACGGATTCCGTCGAAAATGGATGAATAAAATAATTGCAAAAGAAATTGATTTTATGAATTTTTTCGACGAAAAATGGATTCCGTCGAAGATTTTTGACGGAAAATGAATTCCATTGAAAATGGATGAATAAAATAAATGCAAAAGAAATTGATTTTATTAATTTTTCGACGAAAAATGGATTCCGTTGAAGATTTTTGACGAAAAATGTATTCTGTCGAAAACGGATTAATAAAATAAATGCAAAAGAAATTGATTTTATTAATTTTTCGACGGAAAATGAATTCCGTCGAAAATGGATGAATAAAATAAATGCAAAAGAAATTGATATTGTGAAATTTTTCGATGGAAAATGGATTCCGTCGAAAATGGATGAATAAAATAAATGCAAAAGAAATTGATTTTATGAATTTTTTCGACGGAAAATGAATTCCGTCGAAAATTTTTTACGGAAAATGAATTCCGTTGAAAATAAATGCAAAAGAAATTGATTTTATGAAGTTTTTCGATGGAAAATGGATTCCGTAGAAGATTTTTGACGAAAAATGTATTCCGTCGAAAATGGATGAATAAAATAAATGCAAAAGAAATTGATTTTATGAATTTTTTCGACGAAAAATGGATTCCGTCGAAGATTTTTTTACGGAAAATGAATTCCGTTGAAAAGGATGAATAAAATAAATTCAAAAGAAATTGATTTTATTAATTTTTCGACGAAAAATGGATTCCGTTGAAGATTTTTGACGAAAAATGTATTCCGTCGAAAATGGATGAATAAAATAAATGCAAAAGAAATTGATTTTGTGAAGTTTTTCGATGGAAAATGGATTCCGTAGAAGATTTTTGACGGAAAATGGATTCCGTCGAAGATTTTTGACGAAAAATGAATTCCGTCGAAAACGGATGAATAAAATAAATGCAAAAGAAATTGATTTTGTGAAGATTTTTGACAGAAAATGGATTCCGTCGAAGATTTTTGACGAAAAATATATTCTGTCGAAAACGGATGACTAAAATAAATGCAAAGGAAATTGATTTTGTAAGTTTTTCGACGGAAAATGGATTCCGTCGAAGATTTTTAACGGAAAATGTATTCCGTCGAAAATGGATGAATTAAATTAATGCAAAAGAAATATATTTTGTGAAGTTTTTCGACGGAAAATGAATTCTGTCGAAAATGGATGAATAAAATAAATTCAAAAAAAATTGATATTGTGTAATTTTTCGATGGAAAACGGATTCCGTCGAAAATGGATGAATAAAATAATTGCAAAAGAAATTGATTTTATTAATTTTTCGACGAAAAATGGATTCCGTTGAAGATTTTTGACGAAAAATGTATTCCGTCGAAATCGGATTAATAAAATAAATGTAAAAGAAATTGATTTTGTGAAGATTTTTAACGGAAAATGAATTCCGTCGAAAATGAAGTTTTTCGACGGAAAATGGATTCCGTAGAAGATTTTTGATGGAAAATGGTTTCCGTCGAAGATTTTTGATGGAAAATGAATTCCTTCGAAAACGGATGAATAAAATAAATGCAAAAGAAATTGATTTTGTGAAGTTTTTCGACGGAAAATGGATTCCGTCGAAGATTTTTGACGGAAAATGAATTCCGTCGAAAATGGATGAATAAAATAAATGCATAAGAAATTGATTTTATGAAGTTTTTAGATGAAAAATGGATTCCGTCGAACATTTTTTACGAAAATGTATTCCGTCGAAAATGGATGAATAAAATAAATGCAAAAGAAATTGATTTTGTGAAGATTTTTGACGGAAAATGGATTCCGTTGAAGATTTTTGACGGAAAATGAATTCCATCGAAAACAGATGAATAAAATAAATGCAAAAGAAATTGATTTTGTGAAGTTTTTCGACGGAAAATGGATTCGGTCTAAGATTTTTGACGGAAAATGTATTCCGTCGAAAACGGATGAATAAAATAAATGCAAAAGAAATTGATTTTTTGAAGTTTTTCGACGAAAAATGAATTTCGTAGAAGATTTTTGATGGAAAATGGATTCCGTCGAAGATTTTTGACAGAAAATGAATTCCGTCGAAAACGGATGAATAAAATAAATGCAAAAGAAATTGATTTTTTGAAGTTTTTCGACGAAAAATGAATTTCGTAGAAGATTTTTGATGGAAAATGGATTCCGTCGAAGATTTTTGACAGAAAATGAATTCCGTCGAAAATGGATGAATAAAATAAATGCAATAGAAATTGATTTGATGAAGTTTTTCGACGAAAAATGGATTCTGTCGAAGATTTTTGATGAAAAATGTATTCCGTCGAAAACGGATGACTAAAAAAAATGCAAAAAAAATTGATTTTGTGAAATTTTTCGACGGAAAAAGGATTTCGTCGAAAACGGATTAATAAAATAAATGCAAAGAAAATTGATTTTATGAGTTTTTCGACGCAAAATGGATTCCGTCGAAGATTTTTGACGGAAAATGTATTCCGTCGAAAATGGATGAATTAAATTAATGCAAAAGAAATTTATTTTATGAGAATAAAATAAATGCAAAAGAAATTGATTTTATGAAGTTTTTCGACGAAAAATGGATTCCGTCGAAGATTTTTGACGAAAAATGTAACATCCCGCATAATTAGTAGAATACATAAGTACTATATGTTATAGATGAAGGTGTAGATTTCGGATTTATAGTTTATGTGTGATGGTTTGCGAATTGGTTGACCTTTATCCTTGGATAAGACCAAGGTAATTAATTAAATTAAGCCATAGGAGGATAAATATGTGGACATGTGAATTTAATCATATGAGTAATGTGAGTGTGTGTTAGAAGGCTTTAGTGCTTAGTGGACCTTGGTAGTGGGCTAGTGTGTGTGTGTTGCTATTGGACTTGTGTGTTTGGATCCTTTGTGTGTGTGGCCAATGGCCCAAGGATGGCTCTTGGATCAAGCTAGTTCAGCCCAAGGTTGTGTCCACCCTTATCCCCCTAAGCCTTGTCCAACTAAGGTGTCTTGTGT
>JAVKPL010005898.1:0-25220 GCA_032173675.1 Gastrolobium villosum | reverse complement strand
TCCGTTTTCGATGAAATTCTTTTTCCGTCGAAAAACTTCACAAAATCAATTTCTTTTGTATTTATTTTAGTCATCCGTTTTCGACGGAATACTTTTTTCGTAAAAAATCTTCGACGGAATCCATTTTTCGTCGAAAAACTTCATAAAATCAATTTATTTTGCATTTATTTTATTCATCCATTTTCGACGGAATACATTTTTCGTCAAAAATCTTCAACGGAATCCATTTTTCGTCGTAAAATTAATAAAATCAATGTCTTTTGCATTTATTTTATTCATCCATTTTCAACGAAATTCATTTTCCATCAAAAATCTTGGACGGAATCCATTTTTCGTCGAAAAAATTCATAAAATCAATTTCTTTTGCATTTATTTTATTCATCCATTTTTGACGGAATCCGTTTTCCATCGAAAAATTTCACAATATCAATTTATTTTGCATTTATTTTATTCATCCATTTTCGACGGAATTCACTTTCCGTCGAAAAACTTCACAAAATAAATTTCTTTTGCATTAATTTAATTCATCCATTTTCGACGGGATACATTTTCCGTCAAAAATCTTCGACGGAATCCATTTTCAATCGAAAAACTTACAAAATCAATTTCCTTTGCATTTATTTTATTAATCCGTTTTCGACGCAATTCTTTTTCCGTCGAAAAACTTCACAAAATCAATTTCTTTTGCATCTATTTTAGTCATCCGTTTTCGTCGGAATACATTTTTCGTCAAAAATCTTCGACGGAATCCATTTTCCGTCAAAAATCTTCTACGGAATCCATTTTCCGTCGAAAAACTTCACAAAATCAATTTCTTTTGCATTTATTTTATTCATCCGTTTTCGACGGAATACATTTTTCGTTAAAAATCTTCAACGGAATCATTTTTGCGTCGAAAAATTAACAAAATCAATTTCTTTTGCATTTATTTTATTCATCCATTTTCAAAAATCTTCGACGGAATCCATTTTTCGTCGAAAAACTTCATAAAATCAATTTCTTTTGCATTTATTTTATTCATCCATTTTCGACGGAATCCGTTTTCCATCTAAAAATTTCACAATATCAATTTCTTTTGCATTTATTTTATTCATCCATTTTCGACGGAATTCATTTTCCGTCGAAAAACTTCCCAAAATAAATTTCTTTTGCATTAATTTAATTCATCCATTTTCGACGGAATACATTTTCCGTCAAAAATCTTCGACGGAATCCATTTTCCGTCGAAAAACTTACAAAATCAATTTCCTTTGTATTCATTTTATTAATCCGTTTTCGACAAAATTCTTTTTCCGTCGAAAAACTTCACAAAATCAATTTCTTTTGTATTTATTTTAGTCATCCGTTTTCGACGGAATACTTTTTTCGTCAAAAATCATCGGCGGAATCCATTTTTTGTCGAAAAACTTCATAAAATCAATTTCTTTTGCATTTATTTTATTCATCCATTTTCGACGAAAATCATTTTCCGTCCAAAATCTTCGACGGAATCCAATTTCCGTCGATAAACTTCACAAAATAAATTTCTTTTGCATTTATTTTATTCATCCGTTTTCGACGGAATTCATTTTCCGTCAAAAATCTTCACAAAATCAATTTCTTTTTCATTTATTTTATTAATCCGTTTTCGACGGAATACATTTTTCGTCAAAAATCTTCGACGGAATCCATTTTTCGTCGAAAAACTTCATAAAATCAATTTCTTTTGCATTTATTTTATTCATCTATTTTCGACGGAATTCATTTTCCGTCAAAAATCTTCGACGGAATCTATTTTCCGTCGAAAAAATTCACAAAATCAATTTCTTTTGCATTTATTTTATTCATCCATTTTCGAAGGAATTCATTTTCCGTCAAAAATCTTCGACGGAATCCATTTTCTGTCGAAAAACTTCACAAAATCAATTTCTTTTGCATTTATTTTATTCATCCATCTTCGACGGAATCCATTTTCCGTCGAAAAACTTACAAAATCAATTTCCTTTGTATTTATTTTATTAATCCGTTTTCGACAAAATTCTTTTTCCGTCGAAAAACTTCACAAAATCAATTTCTTTTGTATTTATTTTAGTCATCCGTTTTCGACGGAATACTTTTTTCTTCAAAAATCATCGGCGGAATCCATTTTTTGTCGAAAAACTTCATAAAATCAATTTCTTTTGCATTTATTTTATTCATCCATTTTCGTCGAAAATCATTTTCCGTCCAAAATCTTCGACGGAATCCAATTTCCGTCGATAAACTTCACAAAATAAATTTCTTTTGCATTTATTTTATTCATCTGTTTTCGACGGAATTCGTTTTTCGTCAAAAATCTTCACAAAATCAATTTCTTTTTCATTTATTTTATTAATCCGTTTTCGACGGAATACATTTTTCGTCAAAAATCTTCGACGGAATCCATTTTTCGTCGAAAAACTTCATAAAATCAATTTCTTTTGCATTTATTTTATTTATCCATTTTCGACGGAATTCATTTTCCGTCAAAAATCTTCGACGGAATCTATTTTCCGTCGAAAAAATTCACAAAATCAATTTTTTTGCATTTATTTTATTCATCCATTTTCGAAGGAATTCATTTTCCATCAAAAATCTTCTACGGAATCCATTTTCCGTCGAAAAACTTCACAAAATCATTTTCTTTTGCATTTATTTTATTCATCTGTTTTCGACGGAATACATTTTTCGTCAAAAATCTTCAACGGAATCCGTTTTCCATCGAAAAATTTCACAATATCAATTTATTTTGCATTTATTTTATTCATCCATTTTCGACGGAATTCACTTTCCGTCGAAAAACTTCACAAAATAAATTTCTTTTGCATTAATTTAATTCATCCATTTTCGACGGGATACATTTTCCGTCAAAAATCTTCGACGGAATCCATTTTCAATCGAAAAACTTACAAAATCAATTTCCTTTGCATTTATTTTATTAATCCGTTTTCGACGCAATTCTTTTTCCGTCGAAAAACTTCACAAAATCAATTTCTTTTGCATCTATTTTAGTCATCCGTTTTCGTCGGAATACATTTTTCGTCAAAAATCTTCGACGGAATCCATTTTCCGTCAAAAATCTTCTACGGAATCCATTTTCCGTCGAAAAACTTCACAAAATCAATTTCTTTTGCATTTATTTTATTCATCCGTTTTCGACGGAATACATTTTTCGTTAAAAATCTTCAACGGAATCATTTTTTCGTCGAAAAATTAACAAAATCAATTTCTTTTGCATTTATTTTATTCATCCATTTTCAAAAATCTTCGACGGAATCCATTTTTCGTCGAAAAACTTCATAAAATCAATTTCTTTTGCATTTATTTTATTCATCCATTTTCGACGGAATCCGTTTTCCATCTAAAAATTTCACAATATCAATTTCTTTTGCATTTATTTTATTCATCCATTTTCGACGGAATTCATTTTCCGTCGAAAAACTTCCCAAAATAAATTTCTTTTGCATTAATTTAATTCATCCATTTTCGACGGAATACATTTTCCGTCAAAAATCTTCGACGGAATCCATTTTCCGTCGAAAAACTTACAAAATCAATTTCCTTTGTATTCATTTTATTAATCCGTTTTCGACAAAATTCTTTTTCCGTCGAAAAACTTCACAAAATCAATTTCTTTTGTATTTATTTTAGTCATCCGTTTTCGACGGAATACTTTTTTCGTCAAAAATCATCGGCGGAATCCATTTTTTGTCGAAAAACTTCATAAAATCAATTTCTTTTGCATTTATTTTATTCATCCATTTTCGACGAAAATCATTTTCCGTCCAAAATCTTCGACGGAATCCAATTTCCGTCGATAAACTTCACAAAATAAATTTCTTTTGCATTTATTTTATTCATCCGTTTTCGACGGAATTCATTTTCCGTCAAAAATCTTCACAAAATCAATTTCTTTTTCATTTATTTTATTAATCCGTTTTCGACGGAATACATTTTTCGTCAAAAATCTTCGACGGAATCCATTTTTCGTCGAAAAACTTCATAAAATCAATTTCTTTTGCATTTATTTTATTCATCTATTTTCGACGGAATTCATTTTCCGTCAAAAATCTTCGACGGAATCTATTTTCCGTCTACGAAAAAATTCACAAAATCAATTTCTTTTGCATTTATTTTATTCATCCATTTTCGAAGGAATTCATTTTCCGTCAAAAATCTTCGACGGAATCCATTTTCTGTCGAAAAACTTCACAAAATCAATTTCTTTTGCATTTATTTTTCGATTCATCCATCTTCGACGGAATCCATTTTCCGTCGAAAAACTTACAAAATCAATTTCCTTTGTATTTATTTTATTAATCCGTTTTCGACAAAATTCTTTTTCCGTCGAAAAACTTCACAAAATCAATTTCTTTTGTATTTATTTTAGTCATCCGTTTTCGACGGAATACTTTTTTCGTCAAAAATCATCGGCGGAATCCATTTTTTGTCGAAAAACTTCATAAAATCAATTTCTTTTGCATTTATTTTATTCATCCATTTTCGTCGAAAATCATTTTCCGTCCAAAATCTTCGACGGAATCCAATTTCCGTCGATAAACTTCACAAAATAAATTTCTTTTGCATTTATTTTATTCATCCGTTTTCGACGGAATTCGTTTTCCGTCAAAAATCTTCACAAAATCAATTTCTTTTTCATTTATTTTATTAATCCGTTTTCGACGGAATACATTTTTCGTCAAAAATCTTCGACGGAATCCATTTTTCGTCGAAAAACTTCATAAAATCAATTTCTTTTGCATTTATTTTATTCATCTATTTTCGACGGAATTCATTTTCCGTCAAAAATCTTCGACGGAATCTATTTTCCGTCGAAAAAATTCACAAAATCAATTTCTTTTGCATTTATTTTATTCATCCATTTTCGAAGGAATTCATTTTCCGTCAAAAATCTTCGACGGAATCCATTTTCTGTCGAAAAACTTCACAAAATCAATTTCTTTTGCATTTATTTTATTCATCCATCTTCGACGGAATCCATTTTCCGTCGAAAAACTTACAAAATCAATTTCCTTTGTATTTATTTTATTAATATGTTTTCGACAAAATTCTTTTTCCGTCGAAAAACTTCACAAAATCAATTTCTTTTGTATTTATTTTAGTCATCCGTTTTCGACGGAATACTTTTTTCTTCAAAAATCATCGGCGGAATCCATTTTTTGTCGAAAAACTTCATAAAATCAATTTCTTTTGCATTTATTTTATTCATCCATTTTTGTCGAAAATCATTTTCCGTCCAAAATCTTCGACGGAATCCAATTTCCGTCGATAAACTTCACAAAATAAATTTCTTTTGCATTTATTTTATTAATCCGTTTTCGACGGAATTCATTTTTCGTCAAAAATCTTCACAAAATCAATTTCTTTTTCATTTATTTTATTAATCCGTTTTCGACGGAATACATTTTTCGAAAAAATTCAAAAATCAATTTTCGCATTTATTTTATTCGGAATCCATTTTTCGTCGAAAAACTTCATAAAATCAATTTCTTTTGCATTTATTTTATTCATCCATTTTCGACGGAATTCATTTTCCGTCAAAAATCTTCGACGGAATCTATTTTCCGTCGAAAAAATTCACAAAATCAATTTTTTTGCATTTATTTTATTCATCCATTTTCGAAGGAATTCATTTTCCATCAAAAATCTTCTACGGAATCCATTTTCCGTCGAAAAACTTCACAAAATCATTTTCTTTTGCATTTATTTTATTCATCTGTTTTCGACGGAATACATTTTTCGTCAAAAATCTTCAACGGAATCCGTTTTCCATCGAAAAATTTCACAATATAAATTTCTTTTGCATTAATTTAATTCATCCATTTTCGACGGGATACATTTTCCGTCAAAAATCTTCGACGGAATCCATTTTCAATCGAAAAACTTACAAAATCAATTTCCTTTGCATTTATTTTATTAATCCGTTTTCGACGCAATTCTTTTTCCGTCGAAAAACTTCACAAAATCAATTTCTTTTGCATCTATTTTAGTCATCCGTTTTCGTCGGAATACATTTTTCGTCAAAAATCTTCGACGGAATCCATTTTCCGTCAAAAATCTTCTACGGAATCCATTTTCCGTCGAAAAACTTCACAAAATCAATTTCTTTTGCATTTATTTTATTCATCCGTTTTCGACGGAATACATTTTTCGTTAAAAATCTTCAACGGAATCATTTTTTCGTCGAAAAATTAACAAAATCAATTTCTTTTGCATTTATTTTATTCATCCATTTTCAAAAATCTTCGACGGAATCCATTTTTCGTCGAAAAACTTCATAAAATCAATTTATTTTGCATTTATTTAATTCATCCATTTTCGACGGAATCCGTTTTCCATCTAAAAATTTCACAATATCAATTTCTTTTGCATTTATTTTATTCATCCATTTTCGAAGGAATTCATTTTCCGTCGAAAAACTTCACAAAATAAATTTCTTTTGCATTAATTTAATTCATCCATTTTCGACGGAATACATTTTCCATCAAAAATCTTCGACGGAATCCATTTTCCGTCGAAAAACTTACAAAATCAATTTCCTTTGTATTTATTTTATTAATCCGTTTTCGATGAAATTCTTTTTCCGTCGAAAAACTTCACAAAATCAATTTCTTTTGTATTTATTTTAGTCATCCGTTTTCGACGGAATACTTTTTTCGTAAAAAATCTTCGACGGAATCCATTTTTCGTCGAAAAACTTCATAAAATCAATTTATTTTGCATTTATTTTATTCATCCATTTTCGACGGAATTCATTTTCCGTCCAAAATCTTCGACGGAATCCATTTTCCGTCGAAAAACTTCAGAAAATCAATTTCTCTTGCATTTATTTTATTCATCCATTTTCTACGGAATCCATTTTCCGTCGAAAAACTTCACAAAATCATTTTCTTTTGCATTTATTTTATTCATCCGTTTTTGACGGAATACATTTTTCGTCAAAAATCTTTAACGGAATCCATTTTTCGTCGTAAAATTAATAAAATCAATGTCTTTTGCATTTATTTTATTCATCCATTTTCAACGAAATTCATTTTCCGTCAAAAATCTTCTACGGAATCCATTTTTCGTCGAAAAAATTCATAAAATCAATTTCTTTTACATTTATTTTATTCATCCATTTTCGACGGAATCCGTTTTCCATCGAAAAATTTCACAATATCAATTTATTTTGCATTTATTTTATTCATCCATTTTCGACGGAATTCATTTTCCGTCGAAAAACTTCACAAAATAAATTTCTTTTGCATTAATTTAATTCATCCATTTTCGACGGGATACATTTTCCGTCAAAAATCTTCGACGGAATCCATTTTCCATCGAAAAACTTACAAAATCAATTTCCTTTGCATTTATTTTATTAATCCGTTTTCGACGCAATTCTTTTTCCGTCGAAAAACTTCACAAAATCAATTTCTTTTGCATTTATTTTATTCATCCGTTTTCGACGGAATACATTTTGCGTCAAAAATCTTCGACGGAATCCGTTTTCCATCGAAAAACTTCATAAAATCAATTTCTTTTGCATTTATTTTATTCATCCATTTTCGACGGAATACATTTTTCGTTAAAAATCTTCAACGGAATCATTTTTTCGTCGAAAAATTAACAAAATCAATTTCTTTTGCATTTATTTTATTCATCCATTTTCAAAGGAACTCATTTTCCGTCAAAAATCTTCGACGGAATCCATTTTTCGTCGAAAAACTTCATAAAATCAATTTCTTTAGCATTTATTTTATTCATCCATTTTCGACGGAATCCGTTTTCCATCTAAAAATTTCACAATATCAATTTATTTTGCATTTATTTTATTCATCCATTTTCGACGGAATTCATTTTCCGTCGAAAAACTTCACAAAATAAATTTCTTTTGCATTAATTTAATTCATCCATTTTCGACGGAATACATTTTCCGTCAAAAATCTTCGACGGAATCCATTTTCCGTCGAAAAACTTACAAAATCAATTTCCTTTGTATTTACTTTATTTATCCGTTTTCAACAAAATTCTTTTTCCGTCGAAAAACTTCACAAAATCAATTTCTTTTGTATTTATTTTAGTCATCCGTTTTCGACGGAATACTTTTTTCGTCAAAAATCATCGGCGGAATCCATTTTTTGTCGAAAAACTTCATAAAATCAATTTCTTTTGCATTTATTTTATTCATCCATTTTCGACGAAAATCATTTTCCGTCCAAAATCTTCGACGGAATCCAATTTCCGTCGATACACTTCATAAAATAAATTTCTTTTGCATTTATTTTATTCATCCGTTTTCGGCGGAATTCATTTTCCGTCAAAAATCTTCACAAAATCAATTTCTTTTTCATTTATTTTATTAATCCGTTTTCGACGGAATACATTTTTCGTCAAAAATCTTCGACGGAATCCATTTTTCGTCGAAAAACTTCATAAAATCAATTTCCTTTGCATTTATTTTATTCATCCATTTTCGACGGAATTCATTTTCCGTCAAAAATCTTCGACAGAATCTATTTTCCGTCGAAAAAATTCACAAAATCAATTTCTTTTGCATTTATTTTATTCATCCATTTTCGAAGGAATTCATTTTCCGTCAAAAATCTTCGACGGAATCCATTTTCCGTCGAAAAACTTCACAAAATCAATTTCTTTTGCATTTATTTTATTCATCCATTTTCGACGGAATTCATTTTCCGTCAAAAATCTTCGACGGAATCCATTTTCCGTCGAAAAACTTCTCAAAATCAATTTCTTTTGCATTTATTTTATTAATCTGTTTTCGACGAAATTCTTTTTCCGTCGTAAAACTTCACAAAATCAATTTCTTATGCATTTGTTTTATTCATCCATTTTCGACGGAATACATTTTTCGTCAAAAATCTTCGACGGAATCCATTTTTCGTCGAAAAACTTCATAAAATCAATTTATTTTGCATTTATTTTATTCATCCATTTTCGACGGAATTCATTTTCCGTCCAAAATCTTCGACGGAATCCATTTTCCGTCGAAAAACTTCAGAAAATCAATTTCTTTTGCATTTATTTTATTCATCCATTTTCGACGGAATTCATTTTCCGTCAAAAATCTTCACAAAATCAATTTCTTTTGCATTTATTTTATTCATCCATTTTCGACGGAATACATTTTTCGGCAAAAATCTTCAACAGAATCCATTTTTCGTCGAAAAATTAATAAAATCAATTTCTTTTGCATTTATTTTATTCATCCATTTTCGACGGAATTCATTTTCCGCCAAAAATCTTCGACGAAATCTATTTTCCGTCGAAAAACTTCAAAAAATCAATTTCTTTTGCATTTATTTTATTCATCCATTTTCGACGGAATTCATTTTTCGTCAAAAATCTTCGACGGAATCCATTTTCCGTCGAAAAACTTCACAAAATCAATTTCTTTTGCATTTATTTTATTCATCCATTTTCGACGGAATTCATTTTCCGTCAAAAATCTTCAACGGAATCTATTTTCCGTCGAAAAACTTCAAAAAAATCAATTTCTTTTGCATTTATTTTATTCATCCATTTTCGACGGAATTCATTTTTCATCAAAAATCTTCGTCGTCGAAAAACTTCACAAAATCAATTTCTTTTGCATTTATTTTATTCATCCATTTTCGACGGAATTCATTTTCCGTCAAAAATCTTCTACGGAATCCATTTTCCGTCGAAAAACTTCACAAAATAAATTTCCTTTGCATTTATTTTATTAATCCGTTTTCGACGCAATTCTTTTTCCGTCGAAAAACTTCACAAAATCAATTTCTATTGCATCTATTTTAGTCATCCGTTTTCGACGGAATACATTTTTCGTCAAAAATCTTCGACGGAATCCATTTTCTGTCAAAAACCTTCTACGGAATCCATTTTCCGTCGAAAAACTTCACAAAATCAATTTCTTTTGCATTTATTTTATTCATCCGTTTTCGACGGAACTCATTTTCCGTCAAAAATCTTCGACGGAATCCATTTTTCGTCGAAAAACTTCAAAAAATCAATTTCTTTTGCATTTATTTTATTCATCCATTTTCGACGGAATTCATTTTCCGTCGAAAAACTTCACAAAATAAATTTCTTTTGCATTAATTTAATTCATCCATTTTCGACGGAATACATTTTCCGTCAAAAATATTCGACGGAATCCATTTTCCGTCGAAAAACTTACAAAATCAATTTCCTTTGTATTTATTTTATTAATCCGTTTTCGACAAAATTCTTTTTCCGTCGAAAAACTTCACAAAATCAATTTCTTTTGTATTTATTTTAGTCATCCGTTTTCGACGGAATACTTTTTTCGTCAAAAATCATCGGCGGAATCCATTTTTTGTCGAAAAACTTCATAAAATCAATTTCTTTTGCATTTATTTTATTCATCCATTTTCGACGAAAATCATTTTCCGTCCAAAATCTTCGACGGAATCCAATTTCCGTCGATAAACATCACAAAATAAATTTCTTTTGCATTTATTTTATTCATCCATTTTCGACGGAATTCATTTTCCGTCAAAAATCTTCACAAAATCAATTTCTTTTTCATTTATTTTATTAATCCGTTTTCGACGGAACACATTTTTCGTCAAAAATCTTCGACGGAATCCATTTTTCATCGAAAAACTTCACAAAATCAATTTCTTTTGCATTTATTTTATTCATCCATTTTCGACGGAATTCGTTTTCCGTCAAAAACCTTCGACGAAATCCATTTTCGTCGAAAAACTTCACAAAATCAATTTCTTTTGCATTTATTTTATTCATCCATTTTCGACGGAATCTGTTTTCCTTTAAAAAACTTCAAAATATCAATTTCTTTTGCTTTTATTTTATTCATCCATTTTCGACGGAATCCATTTTCCGTCCAAAATCTTCGACGGAATCCATTTTCCGTCGAAAAACATCACAAAATCAATTTCTTTTGCATTTATTTTATTCATCAGTTTTCGACGCAATTCGTTTTCCGTCGAAAAACTTCAGAAAATGAATTTCTTTTGCAATTTATTTTATTCATCCTTTTTCGACGGAATTCGTTTTCCGTCAAAACTGTTCGACGAAATCCATTTTCGTCGAAAAACTTCACAAAATCAATTGCTTTTGCTTTTATTTTATTCATCCATTTTCGACGGAATCCGTTTCCCGTCAAAAAACTTCACTATATCAATTTCTTTTGCATTTATTTTATTCATCCATTTTCGACGGAATCCATTTTCTGTCAAAAACCTTTACAAAATCCATTTCTTTTGTATTTATTTTATTCATCCATTTTCGACGAAATTCATTTTTCGTCAAAAATCTTCGACGGAATCCATTTTCCATCAAAAATCTTCTACGGAATCCATTTTCCGTCGAAAAACTTCACAAAATCATTTTCTTTTGCATTTATTTTATTCATCCGTTTTTGACGGAATACATTTTTCGTCAAAAATCTTCAACGGAATCCATTTTTCGTCGAAAAATTAATAAAATCAATTTCTTTTGCATTTATTTTATTCATCCATTTTCAACGGAATTCATTTTCCATCAAAAATCTTCGACAGAATCCATTTTTCGTCGAAAAAATTCATAAATCAATTTCTTTTACATTTATTTTATTCATCCATTTTCGACCCAATCCGTTTTCCATCGAAAAATTTCAAAATATCAATTTCTTTTGCATTTATTTTATTCATCAGTTTTCGACGCAATTCGTTTTCCGTCGAAAAACTTCACAAAATGAATTTCTTTTGCAATTTATTTTATTCATCCTTTTTCGACGGAATTCGTTTTCCGTCAAAACTCTTCGACGAAATCCATTTTCGTCGAAAAACTTCACAAAATCAATTGCTTTTGCTTTTATTTTATTCATCCATTTTCGACGGAATCCGTTTCCCGTCAAAAAACTTCACTATATCAATTTCTTTTGCATTTATTTTATTCATCCATTTTCGACGGAATCCATTTTCTGTCAAAAACCTTTACAAAATCCATTTCTTTTGCATTTATTTTATTCATCCATTTTCGACGAAATTCATTTTCCGTCAAAAATCTTCGACGGAATCCATTTTCCATCAAAAATCTTCTACGGAATCCATTTTCCGTCGAAAAACTTCACAAAATCATTTTCTTTTGCATTTATTTTATTCATCCGTTTTTTACGGAATACATTTTTCGTCAAAAATCTTCAACGGAATCCATTTTTCGTCGAAAAATTAATAAAATCAATTTCTTTTGCATTTATTTTATTCATCCATTTTCAACGGAATTCATTTTCCATCAAAAATCTTCGACAGAATCCATTTTTCGTCGAAAAAATTCATAAAATCAATTTCTTTTACATTTATTTTATTCATCCATTTTCGACCGAATCCGTTTTCCATCGAAAAATTTCCCAATATCAATTTCTTTTGCATTTATTTTATTCATCAGTTTTCGACGCAATTCGTTTTCCGTCGAAAAACTTCACAAAATGAATTTCTTTTGCAATTTATTTTATTCATCCTTTTTCGACGGAATTCGTTTCCGTCAAAACTCTTCGACGAAATCCATTTTCGTCGAAAAACTTCACTATATCAATTTCTTTTGCATTTATTTTATTCATCCATTTTCGACGGAATCCATTTTCTGTCAAAAACCTTTACAAAATCCATTTCTTTTGCATTTATTTTATTCATCCATTTTCGACGAAATTCATTTTCCGTCAAAAATCTTCGACGGAATCCCTTTTCCGTCGAAAAACTTCACAAAATCAATTTCTTTTGCATTTATTTTATTCATCAGTTTTCGACGGAATTCTTTTTCCTTCGAAAAACTTCACAAAATGAATTTCTTTTGCAATTTATTTTATTCATCCGTTTTCGACGGAATTCGCTTTCCTTCAAAAATCTTCGACGAAATCCATTTTCGTCGAAAAACTTCACAAAATCAATTTCTTTTGCATTTATTTTATTCATCCATTTTCGACGGAATCCGTTTTTCGTCAAAAAACTTCACAATATCAATTTCTTTTGCATTTATTTTATTCATCCATTTTTGACGGAATCCGTTTTCCGTCAAAAAACTTCAAAATATCAATTTCTTTTGCTTTTATTTTATTCATCCATTTTCGACGGAATCCATTTTCCGTCCAAAATCTTCGACGGAATCCATTTTCCGTCGAAAAACATCACAAAATCCATTTCTTTTGCATTTATTTTATTCATCAGTTTTCGACGAAATTCATTTTCCGTCAAAAATCTTCGACGGAATCCCTTTTCCGTCGAAAAACTTCACAAAATCAATTTCTTTTGCATTTATTTTATTCATCAGTTTTCGACGGAATTCTTTTTCCTTCGAAAAACTTCACAAAATGAATTTCTTTTGCAATTTATTTTATTCATCCGTTTTCGACGGAATTCGCTTTCCTTCAAAAATCTTCGACGAAATCCATTTTCGTCGAAAAACTTCACAAAATCAATTTCTTTTGCATTTATTTTATTCATCCATTTTCGACGGAATCCGTTTTTCGTCAAAAAACTTCACAATATCAATTTCTTTTGCATTTATTTTATTCATCCATTTTTGACGGAATCCGTTTTCCGTCAAAAAACTTCAAAATATCAATTTCTTTTGCTTTTATTTTATTCATCCATTTTCGACGGAATCCATTTTCCGTCCAAAATCTTCGACGGAATCCATTTTCCGTCGAAAAACATCACAAAATCCATTTCTTTTGCATTTATTTTATTCATCAATTTTCGACGCAATTCGTTTTCCGTCAAAACTGTTCGACGAAATCCATTTTCGTCGAAAAACTTCACAAAATCAATTGCTTTTGCTTTTATTTTATTCATCCATTTTCGACGGAATCCGTTTCCCGTCAAAAAACTTCACTATATCAATTTCTTTTGCATTTATTTTATTCATCCATTTTCGACGGAATCCATTTTCTGTCAAAAACCTTTACAAAATCCATTTCTTTTGCATTTATTTTATTCATCCATTTTCGACGAAATTCATTTTCCGTCAAAAATCTTCGACGGAATCCATTTTCCATCAAAAATCTTCTACGGAATCCATTTTCCGTCGAAAAACTTCACAAAATCATTTTCTTTTGCATTTATTTTATTCATCCGTTTTTTACGGAATACATTTTTCGTCAAAAATCTTCAACGGAATCCATTTTTCGTCGAAAAATTAATAAAATCAATTTCTTTTGCATTTATTTTATTCATCCATTTTCAACGGAATTCATTTTCCATCAAAAATCTTCGACAGAATACATTTTTCGTCGAAAAAATTCATAAAATCAATTTCTTTTACATTTATTTTATTCATCCATTTTCGACCGAATCCGTTTTCCATCGAAAAATTTCACAATATCAATTTCTTTTGCATTTATTTTATTCATCAGTTTTCGACGCAATTCGTTTTCCGTCGAAAAACTTCACAAAATGAATTTCTTTTGCAATTTATTTTATTCATCCTTTTTCGACGGAATTCGTTTTCCGTCAAAACTCTTCGACGAAATCCATTTTCGTCGAAAAACTTCACAAAATCAATTGCTTTTGCTTTTATTTTATTCATCCATTTTCGACGGAATCCGTTTCCCGTCAAAAACTTCACTATATCAATTTCTTTTGCATTTATTTTATTCATCCATTTTCGACGGAATCCATTTTCTGTCAAAAACCTTTACAAAATCCATTTCTTTTGCATTTATTTTATTCATCCATTTTCGACGAAATTCATTTTCCGTCAAAAATCTTCGACGGAATCCCTTTTCCGTCGAAAAACTTCACAAAATCAATTTCTTTTGCATTTATTTTATTCATCAGTTTTCGACGGAATTCTTTTTCCTTCGAAAAACTTCACAAAATGAATTTCTTTTGCAATTTATTTTATTCATCCGTTTTCGACGGAATTCGCTTTCCTTCAAAAATCTTCGACGAAATCCATTTTCGTCGAAAAACTTCACAAAATCAATTTCTTTTGCATTTATTTTATTCATCCATTTTCGACGGAATCCGTTTTTCGTCAAAAAACTTCACAATATCAATTTCTTTTGCATTTATTTTATTCATCCATTTTTGACGGAATCCGTTTTCCGTCAAAAAACTTCAAAATATCAATTTCTTTTGCTTTTATTTTATTCATCCATTTTCGACGGAATCCATTTTCCGTCCAAAATCTTCGACGGAATCCATTTTCCGTCGAAAAACTTCACAAAATCAATTTCTTTTGCATTTATTTTATTCATCCGTTTTCGACGGAATCCATTTTCCATCGTAGGAATCCATTTTCCGTCGAAAAACGTCACAAAATCAATTTCTTTTGCACTTATTTTATTCATCAGTTTTCAACGGAATCCATTTTCCATCGAAAAACTTCACAAAATCAATTTCTTTTGCAATTATTTTATTCATCAGTTTTCGACGGAATTCGTTTTCCGTCGAAAAACTTCACAAAATGAATTTCTTTTGCAATTTATTTTATCCATCCTTTTTCGACGGAATTCGTTTTCCGTCAAAACTCTTCGACGAAATCCATTTTCGTCGAAAAACTTCACAAAATCAATTGCTTTTGCATTTATTTTATTCATCCATTTTTGACGGAATCCGTTTCCCGTCAAAAAACTTCACTATATCAATTTCTTTTGCATTTATTTTATTCATCCATTTTCGACGAAATCCATTTTCTGTCAAAAACCTTTACCAAATCCATTTCTTTTGCATTTATTTTATTCATCCATTTTCGACGAAATTCATTTTCCGTCAAAAATCTTCGACGGAATCCATTTTCCGTCAAAAATCTTCGACGGAATCCATTTTCCGTCGAAAAACTTCACAAAATCAATTTCTTTTGCATTTATTTTATTCATCAGTTTTCGACGGAATCCATTTTCCGTCAAAAACTTCACAAAATCAATTTCTTTTGCATTTTTTTATTCATCAGTTTTCGACGAAATTCTTTTTCCTTCGAAAAACTTCACAAAATGAATTTCTTTTGCAATTTATTTTATTCATCCGTTTTCGACGGAATTCGCTTTCCTTCAAAAATCTTCGACGAAATCCATTTTCGTCGAAAAACTTCACAAAATCAATTTCTTTTGCATTTATTTTATTCATCCATTTTCGACGGAATCCGTTTTTCGTCAAAAAACTTCACAATATCAATTTCTTTTGCATTTATTTTATTCATCCATTTTCGACGGAATCCGTTTTCCGTCAAAAAACTTCAAAATATCAATTTCTTTTGCTTTTATTTTATTCATCCATTTTCGACGGAATCCATTTTCCGTCCAAAATCTTCGACGGAATCCATTTTCCGTCGAAAAACATCACAAAATCAATTTCTTTTGCATTTATTTTATTCATCAGCTTTCGACGCAATTCGTTTTCCGTCGAAAAACTTCAGAAAATGAATTTCTTTTGCAATTTATTTTATTCATCCTTTTTCGACGGAATTCGTTTTCCGTCAAAACTGTTCGACGAAATCCATTTTCGTCGAAAAACTTCACAAAATCAATTGCTTTTGCTTTTATTTTATTCATCCATTTTCGACGGAATCCGTTTCCCGTCAAAAAACTTCACTATATCAATTTCTTTTGCATTTATTTTATTCATCCATTTTCGACGGAATCCATTTTCTGTCAAAAACCTTTACAAAATCCATTTCTTTTGCATTTATTTTATTCATCCATTTTCGACGAAATTCATTTTCCGTCAAAAATCTTCGACGGAATCCATTTTCCATCAAAAATCTTCTACGGAATCCATTTTCCGTCGAAAAACTTCACAAAATCATTTTCTTTTGCATTTATTTTATTCATCCGTTTTTGACGGAATACATTTTTCGTCAAAAATCTTCAACGGAATCCATTTTTCGTCGAAAAATTAATAAAATCAATTTCTTTTGCATTTATTTTATTCATCCATTTTCAACGGAATTCATTTTCCATCAAAAATCTTCGACAGAATCCATTTTTCGTCGAAAAAATTCATAAATCAATTTCTTTTACATTTATTTTATTCATCCATTTTCGACCCAATCCGTTTTCCATCGAAAAATTTCAAAATATCAATTTCTTTTGCATTTATTTTATTCATCAGTTTTCGACGCAATTCGTTTTCCGTCGAAAAACTTCACAAAATGAATTTCTTTTGCAATTTATTTTATTCATCCTTTTTCGACGGAATTCGTTTTCCGTCAAAACTCTTCGACGAAATCCATTTTCGTCGAAAAACTTCACAAAATCAATTGCTTTTGCTTTTATTTTATTCATCCATTTTCGACGGAATCCGTTTCCCGTCAAAAAACTTCACTATATCAATTTCTTTTGCATTTATTTTATTCATCCATTTTCGACGGAATCCATTTTCTGTCAAAAACCTTTACAAAATCCATTTCTTTTGCATTTATTTTATTCATCCATTTTCGACGAAATTCATTTTCCGTCAAAAATCTTCGACGGAATCCATTTTCCATCAAAAATCTTCTACGGAATCCATTTTCCGTCGAAAAACTTCACAAAATCATTTTCTTTTGCATTTATTTTATTCATCCGTTTTTTACGGAATACATTTTTCGTCAAAAATCTTCAACGGAATCCATTTTTCGTCGAAAAATTAATAAAATCAATTTCTTTTGCATTTATTTTATTCATCCATTTTCAACGGAATTCATTTTCCATCAAAAATCTTCGACAGAATCCATTTTTCGTCGAAAAAATTCATAAAATCAATTTCTTTTGCATTTATTTTATTCATCCATTTTCGACCGAATCCGTTTTCCATCGAAAAATTTCACAATATCAATTTCTTTTGCATTTATTTTATTCATCAGTTTTCGACGCAATTCGTTTTCCGTCGAAAAACTTCACAAAATGAATTTCTTTTGCAATTTATTTTATTCATCCTTTTTCGACGGAATTCGTTTTCCGTCAAAACTCTTCGACGAAATCCATTTTCGTCGAAAAACTTCACAAAATCAATTGCTTTTGCTTTTATTTTATTCATCCATTTTCGACGGAATCCGTTTCCCGTCAAAAAACTTCACTATATCAATTTCTTTTGCATTTATTTTATTCATCCATTTTCGACGGAATCCATTTTCTGTCAAAAACCTTTACAAAATCCATTTCTTTTGCATTTATTTTATTCATCCATTTTCGACGAAATTCATTTTCCGTCAAAAATCTTCGACGGAATCCCTTTTCCGTCGAAAAACTTCACAAAATCAATTTATTTTGCATTTATTTTATTCATCAGTTTTCGACGGAATTCTTTTTCCTTCGAAAAACTTCACAAAATGAATTTCTTTTGCAATTTATTTTATTCATCCGTTTTCGACGGAATTCGTTTTCCGTCAAAAATCTTTGACGAAATCCATTTTCGTCGAAAAACTTCACAAAATCAATTACTTTTGCATTTATTTTATTCATCCATTTTCGACGGAATCCGTTTTCCGTCAAAAAACACACAATATCAATTTCTTTTGCTTTTATCTTTTTCATCCATTTTCGATGGAATCCATTTTCCGTCAAAAATCTTCGACGGAATCCATTTTAGTCGAAAAACTTCACAAAATCAATTTCTTTTGCATTTATTTTATTCATCAGTTTTCGACGGAATCCATTTTCCGTCGAAAAACTTCACAAAATCAATTTCTTTTGCATTTATTTTATTCAACAGTTTTCGAAGGAATTCTTTTTCCGTCGAAAAACTTCACAAAATGAATTTCTTTTGCAATTTATTTTATTCATCCGTTTTCGACGGAATTCTTTTTCCATCTAAGATCTTCGACGAAATCCATTTTCGTCGAAAAACTTCACAAAATCAATTTCTTTTGCAATTTATTTTATTCATCCATTTTCGACCGAATCTATTTTCTGTCCAAAAACTTCACAAAATCAATTTCTTTTGCATTTATTTTATTCATCCATTTTCGATGGAATCCATTTTCCATCGAAAAACTTCAGAAAATCAATTTGTTTTGCATTTATTTTATTCATCAGTTTTCGACGGAATTCGTTTTCCGTCCAAAAACTTCACAAAATCAATTTCTTTTGCGTTTATTTTATTCATCCATTTTCGACGGAATCCATTTTCCATCGAAAAACTTCACAAAATGAATTTCTTTTGCATTTGTTTTATTCATCAGTTTTTGACGGAATCCATTTTCCATCGAAAAACTTCACAAAAAGAATTTCTTTTGCATTTATTTTATTCATCAGTTTTCAACGGAATTCGTTTTCCGTCGAAAAACTTCACAAAATGAATTTCTTTTGCAATTTATTTTATTCATCCTTTCGACGGAATTCGTTTTCCGTCAAAACTCTTCGACGAAATCCATATTCGTCGAAAAACTCCACAAAATCAATTGCGTTTGCATTTATTTTATTCATCCATTTTCGACGGAATCCGTTTCCCGTCAAAAAACTTCACTATATCAATTTCTTTTGAATTTATTTTATTCATCCATTTTCGATGGAAGACATTTTCCGTCAAAAATCTTCGACGGAATCCATTTTCCGTCGAAAAACTTCACAAAATCAATTTCTTTTGCATTTATTTTTTTCATCCGTTTTCGACGGAATCCATTTTCCATCGTAGGAATCCATTTTCCGTCGAAAAACGTCACAAAATCAATTTCTTTTGCACTTATTTTATTCATCAGTTTTCAACGGAATCCATTTTCCATCGAAAAACTTCACAAAATCAATTTCTTTTGCAATTATTTTATTCATCAGTTTTCGACGGAATTCGTTTTCCGTCGAAAAACTTCACAAAATGAATTTCTTTGCAATTTATTTTATCCATCCTTTTTCGACGGAATTCGTTTTCCGTCAAAACTCTTCGACGAAATCCATTTTCGTCGAAAAACTTCACAAAATCAATTGCTTTTGCATTTATTTTATTCATCCATTTTTGACGGAATCCGTTTCCCGTCAAAAAACTTCACTATATCAATTTCTTTTGCATTTATTTTATTCATCCATTTTCGACGATATCCATTTTCTGTCAAAAACCTTTACCAAATCCATTTCTTTTGCATTTATTTTATTCATCCATTTTCGACGAAATTCATTTTCCGTCAAAAATCTTCGACGGAATCCATTTTCCGTCAAAAATCTTCGACGGAATCCATTTTCCGTCGAAAAACTTCACAAAATCAATTTCTTTTGCATTTATTTTATTCATCAGTTTTCGACGGAATCCATTTTCCGTCAAAAACTTCACAAAATCAATTTCTTTTGCATTTTTTTATTCATCAGTTTTCGACGAAATTCTTTTTCCTTCGAAAAACTTCACAAAATGAATTTCTTTTGCAATTTATTTTATTCATCCGTTTTCGACGGAATTCGCTTTCCTTCAAAAATCTTCGACGAAATCCATTTTCGTCGAAAAACTTCACAAAATCAATTTCTTTTGCATTTATTTTATTCATCCATTTTCGACGGAATCCGTTTTTCGTCAAAAAACTTCACAATATCAATTTCTTTTGCATTTATTTTATTCATCCATTTTCGACGGAATCCGTTTTCCGTCAAAAAACTTCAAAATATCAATTTCTTTTGCTTTTATTTTATTCATCCATTTTCGACGGAATCCATTTTCCGTCCAAAATCTTCGACGGAATCCATTTTCCGTCGAAAAACATCACAAAATCAATTTCTTTTGCATTTATTTTATTCATCAGCTTTCGACGCAATTCGTTTTCCGTCGAAAAACTTCAGAAAATGAATTTCTTTTGCAATTTATTTTATTCATCCTTTTTCGACGGAATTCGTTTTCCGTCAAAACTGTTCGACGAAATCCATTTTCGTCGAAAAACTTCACAAAATCAATTGCTTTTGCTTTTATTTTATTCATCCATTTTCGACGGAATCCGTTTCCCGTCAAAAAACTTCACTATATCAATTTCTTTTGCATTTATTTTATTCATCCATTTTCGACGGAATCCATTTTCTGTCAAAAACCTTTACAAAATCCATTTCTTTTGCATTTATTTTATTCATCCATTTTCGACGAAATTCATTTTCCGTCAAAAATCTTCGACGGAATCCATTTTCCATCAAAAATCTTCTACGGAATCCATTTTCCGTCGAAAAACTTCACAAAATCATTTTCTTTTGCATTTATTTTATTCATCCGTTTTTTACGGAATACATTTTTCGTCAAAAATCTTCAACGGAATCCATTTTTCGTCGAAAAATTAATAAAATCAATTTCTTTTGCATTTATTTTATTCATCCATTTTCAACGGAATTCATTTTCCATCAAAAATCTTCGACATTTTCCATCAAAAATCTTCGAAATCCATTTTTCGTCGAAAAAATTATAAATCAATTTCTTTTACATTTATTTTATTCATCCATTTTCGACCGAATCCGTTTTCCATCGAAAAATTTCACAATATCAATTTCTTTTGCATTTATTTTATTCATCAGTTTTCGACGCAATTCGTTTTCCGTCGAAAAACTTCACAAAATGAATTTCTTTTGCAATTTATTTTATTCATCCGTTTTCGACGGAATTCTTTTTCCATCTAAGATCTTCGACGAAATCCATTTTCGTCGAAAAACTTCACAAAATCAATTTCTTTTGCAATTTATTTTATTCATCCATTTTCGACCGAATCTATTTTCTGTCCAAAAACTTCACAAAATCAATTTCTTTTGCATTTATTTTATTCATCCATTTTCGATGGAATCCATTTTCCATCGAAAATCTTCAGAAAATCAATTTGTTTTGCATTTATTTTATTCATCAGTTTTCGACGGAATTCGTTTTCCGTCCAAAAACTTCACAAAATCAATTTCTTTTGCGTTTATTTTATTCATCCATTTTCGACGGAATCCATTTTCCATCGAAAAACTTCACAAAATGAATTTCTTTTGCATTTGTTTTATTCATCAGTTTTTGACGGAATCCATTTTCCATCGAAAAACTTCACAAAAAGAATTTCTTTTGCATTTATTTTATTCATCAGTTTTCAACGGAATTCGTTTTCCGTCGAAAAACATCACAAAATGAATTTCTTTTGCAATTTATTTTATTCATCCTTTTTCGACGGAATTCGTTTTCCGTCAAAACTCTTCGACGAAATCCATATTCGTCGAAAAACTCCACAAAATCAATTGCGTTTGCATTTATTTTATTCATCCATTTTCGACGGAATCCGTTTCCCGTCAAAAAACTTCACTATATCAATTTCTTTTGAATTTATTTTATTCATCCATTTTCGATGGAAGACATTTTCCGTCAAAAATCTTCGACGGAATCCATTTTCCGTCGAAAAACTTCACAAAATCAATTTCTTTTGCATTTATTTTTTTCATCCGTTTTCGACGGAATCCATTTTCCATCGTAGGAATCCATTTTCCGTCGAAAAACGTCACAAAATCAATTTCTTTTGCACTTATTTTATTCATCAGTTTTCAACGGAATCCATTTTCCATCGAAAAACTTCACAAAATCAATTTCTTTTGCAATTATTTTATTCATCAGTTTTCGACGGAATTCGTTTTCCGTCGAAAAACTTCACAAAATGAATTTCTTTTGCAATTTATTTTATCCATCCTTTTTCGACGGAATTCGTTTTCCGTCAAAACTCTTCGACGAAATCCATTTTCGTCGAAAAACTTCACAAAATCAATTGCTTTTGCATTTATTTTATTCATCCATTTTTGACGGAATCCGTTTCCCGTCAAAAAACTTCACTATATCAATTTCTTTTGCATTTATTTTATTCATCCATTTTCGACGAAATCCATTTTCTGTCAAAAACCTTTACCAAATCCATTTCTTTTGCATTTATTTTATTCATCCATTTTCGACGAAATTCATTTTCCGTCAAAATCTTCGACGGAATCCATTTTCCGTCAAAAATCTTCGACGGAATCCATTTTCCGTCGAAAAACTTCACAAAATCAATTTCTTTTGCATTTATTTTATTCATCAGTTTTCGACGGAATCCATTTTCCGTCAAAAACTTCACAAAATCAATTTCTTTTGCATTTTTTTATTCATCAGTTTTCGACGAAATTCTTTTTCCTTCGAAAAACTTCACAAAATGAATTTCTTTTGCAATTTATTTTATTCATCCGTTTTCGACGGAATTCGCTTTCCTTCAAAAATCTTCGACGAAATCCATTTTCGTCGAAAAACTTCACAAAATCAATTTCTTTTGCATTTATTTTATTCATCCATTTTCGACGGAATCCGTTTTTCGTCAAAAAACTTCACAATATCAATTTCTTTTGCATTTATTTTATTCATCCATTTTCGACGGAATCCGTTTTCCGTCAAAAAACTTCAAAATATCAATTTCTTTTGCTTTTATTTTATTCATCCATTTTCGACGGAATCCATTTTCCGTCCAAAATCTTCGACGGAATCCATTTTCCGTCGAAAAACATCACAAAATCAATTTCTTTTGCATTTATTTTATTCATCAGTTTTCGACGCAATTCGTTTTCCGTCGAAAAACTTCAGAAAATGAATTTCTTTTGCAATTTATTTTATTCATCCTTTTTCGACGGAATTCGTTTTCCGTCAAAACTGTTCGACGAAATCCATTTTCGTCCAAAAACTTCACAAAATCAATTGCTTTTGCTTTTATTTTATTCATCCATTTTCGACGGAATCCGTTTCCCGTCAAAAAACTTCACTATATCAATTTCTTTTGCATTTATTTTATTCATCCATTTTCGACGGAATCCATTTTCTGTCAAAAACCTTTACAAAATCCATTTCTTTTGCATTTATTTTATTAATCCATTTTCGACGAAATTCGTTTTCCGTCAAAAATCTTCGACGGAATCCATTTTCCATCAAAAATCTTCTACGGAATCCATTTTCCGTCGAAAAACTTCACAAAATCATTTTCTTTTGCATTTATTTTATTCATCCGTTTTTTACGGAATACATTTTTCGTCAAAAATCTTCAACGGAATCCATTTTTCGTCGAAAAATTAATAAAATCAATTTCTTTTGCATTTATTTTATTCATCCATTTTCAACGGAATTCATTTTCCATCAAAAATCTTCGACAGAATCCATTTTTCGTCGAAAAAATTCATAAATCAATTTCTTTTACATTTATTTTATTCATCCATTTTCGACCGAATCCGTTTTCCATCGAAAAATTTCACAATATCAATTTCTTTTGCATTTATTTTATTCATCAGTTTTCGACGCAATTCGTTTTCCGTCGAAAAACTTCACAAAATGAATTTCTTTTGCAATTTATTTTATTCATCCTTTTTCGACGGAATTCGTTTTCCGTCAAAACTCTTCGACGAAATCCATTTTCGTCGAAAAACTTCACAAAATCAATTGCTTTTGCTTTTATTTTATTCATCCATTTTCGACGGAATCCGTTTCCCGTCAAAAAACTTCACTATATCAATTTCTTTTGCATTTATTTTATTCATCCATTTTCGACGGAATCCATTTTCTGTCAAAAACCTTTACAAAATCCATTTCTTTTGCATTTATTTTATTCATCCATTTTCGACGAAATTCATTTTCCGTCAAAAATCTTCGACGGAATCCCTTTTCCGTCGAAAAACTTCACAAAATCAATTTCTTTTGCATTTATTTTATTCATCAGTTTTCGACGGAATTCTTTTTCCTTCGAAAAACTTCACAAAATGAATTTCTTTTGCAATTTATTTTATTCATCCGTTTTCGACGGAATTCGTTTTCCGTCAAAAATCTTTGACGAAATCCATTTTCGTCGAAAAACTTCACAAAATCAATTACTTTTGCATTTATTTTATTCATCCATTTTCGACGGAATCCGTTTTCCGTCAAAAAACACACAATATCAATTTCTTTTGCTTTTATCTTTTTCATCCATTTTCGATGGAATCCATTTTCCGTCAAAAATCTTCGACGGAATCCATTTTAGTCGAAAAACTTCACAAAATCAATTTCTTTTGCATTTATTTTATTCATCAGTTTTCGACGGAGTCCATTTTCCGTCGAAAAACTTCACAAAATCAATTTCTTTTGCATTTATTTTATTCAACAGTTTTCGAAGGAATTCTTTTTCCGTCGAAAAACTTCACAAAATGAATTTCTTTTGCAATTTATTTTATTCATCCGTTTTCGACGGAATTCTTTTTCCATCTAAGATCTTCGACGAAATCCATTTTCGTCGAAAAACTTCACAAAATCAATTTCTTTTGCAATTTATTTTATTCATCCATTTTCGACCGAATCTATTTTCTGTCCAAAAACTTC
>JAVKPL010005897.1:0-25477 GCA_032173675.1 Gastrolobium villosum | reverse complement strand
GGTCTCCAAAATTTTCTGACCATGTAGATAATATGACAGCCATACCAATTGTAAGAAAACATGAAGCAGCATCAAAGGGGGCCACAGGTCCAAGAGCCAACGTATCAACAAGAACATTTCCAAACAGTCCAGCCACGATAGCAACTAGACCATTTCCAAGAAATATAGCCTTTGAGAATGTCAATGATAGCCATTGTTGATCAAAGCCCCTCTGACACATTAATGTTTAAAACCAAAAAAAAAAAGACAGTTGAGATTCACAAATAAAAGCTGCAACATGAAGGATATCAAGACAAAAGTCAAAAACATTGTAAAAACCATTTGTCACAGATTTTGCGGGTAAAAATATATTTTGATGACCAAAAATCATTTCATTGTGCACTTGGAGGGTATTTAAATTTTAAAAATGCATTTTCATCTAATTTAGAGAGACATAATAGCTAACTTATACAACAAGGAAATCAGCATCTTTCGGAGTAAACATAATTTGCAGAAACAGATTAATTCAGAGAACATGAGATTCTATAGTAGAAAAGCAACAATAATAAAGCATAATAAACATCTAGAGGACACTATTGAAGACTTATTGATATAAAAACCTAAATTGAAAACAATAAAGATATCAAATTTCAGATGTCATCAAGCAGTCTTGCTTCTGGGGTTAATCAATTTTAATAAGTGGCATATAGCATGGAAATTAAACCACGCAACACTCTACAGAAAGAAACTAGTGCATTAGCTTTTGTTGATAGAGAAAAGTGAAGCATATGCTGAAAATTGTGTCTCAACTACACTGTGGACTCTTATATAACGAATATAATAAATACAAGGATACAATTTTCCAAAGACATAATGATCTAACTAACAGCTAGTTCTGTCAAGAAGTTCATATAATCCAATGTAAGTACTACATACAAGACTAGCCCAATTCGGAATGTCAGTACAAAACAATCAAGTTAACATTAACAATTTGAGGATATAACACCCATTCTTGTGCCAATGGCAGTTATAATTACACTTTATTATTGAAGTCATCTACAGCCTCCAAACACAAAGAAAAATCTTATTACCATTTTTATAAGTCCATGACTTCCTTCAAATACAAGGCACTTCTTGTGTGTCTAAAATCAACATATCCGGAGGAAAGCTTCATAACAAATAGGATATAACTTTTAAACAAAAAATCATCCCTCACCTTGTTATGCTCAGCAACAAGCCACGATTCAAATGCTGAAAACAGAAGTGAAGTAGCAATACCTCCCAAAACACGCCCCAACATCAAGACTTTGTATTGAGGAGAATGTTTGGTGATGCAGCTCAAAATATATGTTATGCAATAAGTGACACAAGCCCTCTTCCGGCCCCTGATTTCAAGGTAAGAAGCATGAGATACTGAAAAATGCTATGACATATATGTAGCATGATGAAATAAGTAAACAAAAAGGCATCTCACGTTTTGTCAGCTAGAGATCCCACAATTGTTCCAAACAGCATGGAAGACCCAAAACCAGCAATGAACAGTTGACCTATCTCTCCTTTCCCATATCCATATGTGCTGTAAAGGTAGTAGACATAAGGACCTTGCAACCAATCTCCAGCTATAGCCATAGAAACAGCAACCTATTAGATTACCAAAAACTAGCAATAGTAGCTTCAATCGAAACTTTTCTTTTTCGTCAATTACACTAGCACATATGCAATTGTAGACAATCTACAAACAGAACTATCTCTACTAACAATTGCTAGAGTACAATCAGTGCATTTTCGATTGAGCAATATATTCACCAACAACAATGTTGTCCAAATCATAACTCAAAGATTAAATAACATGAATTCAATCGACCCCCTTCGAGGGATAACTGAGCTAAAGGAAAACTTTCAATTCAAATATGATCTCAGCGAACATCATTATAATTTGAAGGATCACTAATGACGTATAAATAAAATAGTGAACTTAGTAAAACATTAAGGATAGCATAAATAAGTAAAGTGTCGCGTAAACAGCTATTCTCAAACCAAAAAAGAGAAAATCACAATTTCCAAAACCATTACACACGTCACTGTTGTCACAAGCAACCAAAGCTAATAAGATCACACCGCAGCAACACTTGTCCATGTCGAGATTTCATCAGGATCCGTTTCAAACGTTACGATTTCTCACTAGTTTCAATTTTACAAACAATTGCTTTTTCTTTTCTTTTTTTTAATAATTAATATTTTGTCCTGAAGCAATAAAAACAAACGAAACAAACCATTGATAAACAGTTGTTGTTGTTTTTTTTTTTTTTTAGCAATAATACGCATAAGAACGCGTTCACGAGCATTACATCCTTTTGAATTCATAAATCAAACACAGCACTAAGAATGTTGATGAAATCAGGCGCAGATCAAAGGAGAAAAGCACAATAATACAAGTGAAAGTAGCATATCGAGGGAGAAAATGTAAAAGGAGGAGATCCAACGGACGAGATCTGAGAGAAAATAGAAGAAAAAAGACAGATCTAAGGGTAGAGGTTACCCATCATGAGGGAATAAACGATGAGGTAATTGTTCTTGAAGGAATTGAAGGCTGAAGAGGTGTTGATTCGATCCTTGTTGTTCTTGCTGAGCTCAAGAGCTGCCACCACCGCGGCCAAACCACCGAACACGGTGTAGAAGAACAACTCCATTTTCGTGATCTCAGAATGCGATTGCTACAAATGGAAATGAATGCCCAAAGGCACTGAGAGTACGTTGGATTTCCGAGATACCACGAGTGATGAAAGACAGAGTAAGAGGAGGAGCCTTCATATATAGTGGCTCAAAATGATAGGCTGTGATCAGATGCGACGCTACAACTCTACTATCATAAAACTGGCTTAAACGGTTGTGCTTTTTAACCTGAGGTATAAATAAGCTATCTGAGTCGGATTCTACTTAAATAAGTTAAAGTTTGACTAAAATAATATTGTATAGACCCAAAATATAAATTTAGTTTGATCTATACTTAAAAAATAATATTGCTTTAAATCTATTAGTTTGTTTAAGTCTATTAGATATTAAATAATTAAAATAATATTATTTTTTATTTACATAAATAATATAATATAGACTGATTTATATTTTGGTAAAAAAAATTGTGATTTGTTTTTTAAAAAGGATTTTTTAAAAGTTTGAACATATTTCATTTTACTATATTATTTTACTATATATATAAGCAAGGCTATATGCTTTTGATAAATCGTCTGAAGCTCTGAACCATTTACTTTCTTATTTTTAACTCTCGACTTTTGTTTATTTGTGCTTTGACTCCGTGTAAATCTGCTTTGCAAATGGCAAACATGGACATTATCAATTATCAGCGTTTATTATTGGACGAGATTGGCGGGAGAATTTAGCCTTATATTTTAGTTTAGTTAATTTTTTTACATTTGGATATGTCTTGATGACTTAATTTATAACAGGATCAACATTAAGTTAATTTGACATTTTAGTATAATGGAAAAAAGTGAATATTATATATATAAATAAGTCATAATATTCTAAAAATTAAATGTAAAAGTAAAATTGTTTTATAATATATATTTTGAAATGAATTACATCAATATAAATATATTAATATGTTATACGAAAATATTAATTTAAGTCAAAAAAATTATCAAGTAATTATCAAAATAATTATAATTTTAGAAGTATTATATAACATCAAACTGACTTAAATTAATTTCAAGTGTGACAAAATCGGACTTTAAAAAAGACTAAAATCCAATTTACAAAACTTAAACTAGTTTGATTTAGCTTCAGGTTAAGACAAATTATCGGGGTAGAATGGGTCTTGATCATTCTAAATCCGTGCCTTCATTTTCACTAATTAATTCATGAACCAAGGTCACGCTAATAAATTCCTACCAAGATTTGGATTAATGAGAAATTATTAATAAAAAACAAACTTAAATTTCTTTTATGAATACTATTGCACTATACAAAGTAAGTTATTATAATAAGAATGTTTTCAATCATTAAAATTATTAATGGCATTTGAAAAATTAAGTAAAGGTACCTTTCGATTAAAAGTAAGAGAGCTAAAAAAAAAATCATATTTAATTTGTCATTAATGATTTTTTACACAAATATTTTTAAATAATAACATGAATTTCACAATATCAACAAAACTCACTTTTTAATGAATATCAATAGTAACAACAATAATACAGAGTTATTGGGTTAATGAGGAAAAAAAAATTAGTAATAATAATTCATGAAGATGTGAAGAAGCGTAAGACGCGTGAATCAGGGAAGGGTAATGCTGCATAGGATAATGAGGTGGACGACGACGCGGTTTGCTGTTGATAAACTCATTATCGTCGTTTAACTAAAAATAGGATGACACGTGGAAACATGTGAGACGTTTGATTAATATTGAAAAGAGGAGGTAGGTAGTGTCGGTGGCTATGGCCTATGGGCTTTGGAGCTGCAGAGAGGCGCTCCAAGCGGCGAGGTCTCGGATCTAGTACTCTGCAAAAGCATTAAAGTAAGTAAGATGTCCAGTGGACCCCACCTTCACGTCCTTGCTTTAATTGCTAGATATATTTTAATTTTGTTTTTTGTTTTTGTTTTTTTTTGTACTTTGGAAGGGCATAAGCCCAGACAACAAAAAACTAAACAAGAGTATAACAATAATCAGTTTCATAAATAAAGTATAACAATACCTACAGTTTAAAAATATTAAATCAGTATATAATTTTGATTTTTTTCCCAAAAGTATCAATTATATTAAGGGAATAACATATTTTCTTTTAAAGGATATAAGCTTATATCTTTTTAGATTCTAACCGTTGATTTCCGTCCATCAATGGTTATAATTTATTGTATTAAAATTATTAATTAATTAATAATAAATTTGTCCTTTTAAGTTTGACCCAATAAATTATAATCATTAATGAATGGAAATCAACGAGATTAGAATCTAAAAAGATATAAACTTGTATACTTTAAAAGGATAGAAGTTTTTCCCTTATATTAAATAGTGACTAACCCACTAAAACAAATTTTATGTTGTGTGATAAAAAGCTTAAATAATTTGCAGGAGGATATAAGTTTTGGGGATTTATTATTTTTATGTTACATAAGAATAAATTTATCTTCTACACATACAAATTCAAGATGAGTCCTATTTTATTTTTATTTTTTTCTCTTTTCTTGAAAGTGGATCCCATTTGTACAAATGAGTTAATAAGAGATAATTATTATCTCCTATATTACATGAGAAAACTATTACCTTAAGTTTAAATAGTCGAACCGCTTTTGTATTAATATAAAAATCACAAGGATATTAGGCATGCAATCAAGCAAATATACACTAAACCGGACAACCACACATTAAATTCAAAGAAAGAAAGTCAACAGTTAAACCTAATAAATATGGGAAAGATGTGTGGAATTTTAAATAACGTGAAATTATGATATTCTAGATAAAAAAAATGAACAAAAATAAATAAAAGTGTGGGTTTTTTTTAGAATAGAATGATAAAAATTGTGTTATTTCATAGGACAAGTATTTTTCTCAATAAATATAGAATTATATTTATCTCATTTTTACATGAGAGAAATTAAATTCCTATCCATACAAAATAAAAGTTAATTTCATTTCTTTTTCTCTATTTTTACTTGTGGGTCCCTCTTCTGATGTAGCATGAGAAATAATTTCTCATAAATATATCAATATATGCACACGATGTTGAAATTGAGACCAGTTTTTGGGCTTCAAAATCTCAAAATTAGTAAAGCATATTTTTACTTTGTTTGCTTTCTTTATTTTGTAAGTAGGGATGAAAGTGGGTCGGACCGATATATAGGGACTTAGCTTATATTAGGTCTGTCTCGGCCAACTATATATAAGCAAATAGAACAGTCTCGGTCATTTAAGAAAGCCTATTTAGGAGATCATAGGCTTTTTTTTACATTTCGGGCCTATAAGTCTATAAGTCGGCCTATATCATATTATTTTTTTAAAATAATATTATTTATAATATAGACCATATGGTAATAGCTCAGTTGGTGCATGTGAGCTGAGTAGGTGGTGAAAGGACCTAGGTTTGATCCCCACCAATACCACCTTTGAGAGGGACATAAGATTTATATCAATCTCTACAGTAGCATCATAATGAACATTTAGTGCTGGAGAAAGAATTATTGATGCTTGTTTTAGCTTGGCTGAAGATACCATTCGAGTTTTAATATGTGGTGGATATTGACTACGTAATAAGTATGGCTTGAAAAAAATATAAGTATAAAAAAAGAATTGTTTCTTAATCTTATTTTCTTTATATTCTTTAATCTTATTTTTTGTTTTCTACATTTATAAAGTGTTTGCTAACTTATGTAACTTTGAAATTGTATTTACTAAGGAGAAAAGATGATAAGAAATTTTGGGATACTACAAGCACCATTATATGTTTGTAGGATTTATCAAGTTATTTTAATTTACATAGTATGAATTGATTTGTCGGATCTTGTGAAATTTATTTTATTTAGTTTGAACATTTTACTTTTGAAAGTGACCTAATTAATACAGATTGTGATAAGTTGTTGTTGACAATGTTGTGATTTATGAGATTATGTTAGGATGTTGAAATTGCGATTTTTATTTTAACAACAAAATTTAAGTATCTTGTGAAATTGATTCATAGTTATGTTTGAAAGTTAAAAATTAACATGCTAACGGATCAGGGCATACCATATTTTTTTATAAATGGATCAGACAAAGCTAATAGTTAGATTCATATTATGCTATCGGATTAGGTCAAATTGAAAATTTTTACCATAAACTTAAGCTTTTCGGGATAAAATTCAGCCCAATCTAAACCACTTTCATCCCTATTTATAGCGATTGCCTGCAATCTGAATCTGAATCTGAAAACTATTACTCGCATTCTTCCTTTGACCTTAAACAGATTTTGATAATTAAATATAAATTTGTTAACACCTTATCTTGTTTTAAACAGAGAGAAAAAAACAATAAATATTCATACTAGAATAGAGAATGTCAAATGCTTCTTTATAGTGTTTTCAATCAGAAGGAAATTCTTATATGCTAATTTTTTTTAGTAGAAATTTGGAGGTACATTCGTTCAACTTCTTTCAGCTATCTTGTTTTTGGAGTACCACCTCGAAGACTATTTTCAAATTAGAATAATGGATATATTGACCTATGACATTGGAAAAATGATAAGATTAATCTTCCATCAAATAGGATCTTTTTTCTCTGTTACATTATCTAAAAATTAAACCTGAACAATGTAAACCCCTACCTAGGCACTCTTTTTTTTTTTTTTTTTGGTACAGAACCTACCTAGGCACTCTAACTTGCCAGTTGAGCTACTCCTACAATGTAAAATAAATCTTTGGTACTATTGCCTATGATGCACGGACACGGGACACAACATGACACGACACGTCGACACGTTAATTCTAAAAATGTCATATTTCGACACGTTGAGACACGTTTTGATATTAAATAAATTTTTTAATATATATAATATAATTTATATTTAATATATATAAGAGTTCATAATAAGTAATATAATCAATAAAATATTTAAGTTTCATAACATAAATATAAATATAAGTAATTTTTCATACTTTGTTAATTTTTCATGTCAAATTTCATAAGAGAAAAAAAATCAATTTATAAATTATTTATTTTATATTTACTTAACAAAATAAAATTAAAATTGTTTATAAAAAAATAAAAAAATTTAAAATTTTTTAAAAAAAAGTGTCCCAGCGTGTCCTAGCATTGACCACGTGTCCTAAAAAGTTGACTACGTGTCGAAAAAACGTGTCGGAGAGTTGACCGCGTGTCCCCAAATGTTGACCACGTGTCGGACGCGTGTCCTACACGTAAATTTTTTGTCCGACACATAAATTTTCAAAAAATTTACGTGTCGGTCTTTCTTGACTATTGCTATACCAAGATTCAGTATATCTCATCAATGAGAGCAGTACACATTAGAGGAGAGAGAAAAAATTTAACATAAATAAAATTAAATTAACTGACATGTAATATTTTTATTGGTGTGATGCACTAAATCTTTGGTACAGCAGTATGCGGTCTAACTCGCCAGTTGAGCTACGCATAGGAGTTTCTTATATGCTCATTTAACTGAAGCACAATGTTCAACTTTAGCTTTTGAATTTTAATGGAATCTTTTCTATTGGTTCAATAAGGTCGAAGAGTAGAAGAAGCAAGAGTCATGGTAAGCTGTCGGGAGACCGAGGCCTACTTACAATATCTTGTTGGAGCTATAGCGTAAATTTCAACTGCCAAATAAGAATAAAATATAAAACCCAACTTCAACACAAGAATCAAGTTGTTA
Source organism: Gastrolobium villosum (assembly GCA_032173675.1). NCBI lineage: Eukaryota > Viridiplantae > Streptophyta > Magnoliopsida > Fabales > Fabaceae > Gastrolobium > Gastrolobium villosum. Next base: position 17,120 of record JAVKPL010005897.1, on the reverse strand, counting down.
GGCTTGTTCGTTAATTGCCAACTTGTTAATTTGAAATTATTCTGAAATTTATTAGCCTAACAATAAAATTCTGAGCAAATTGTACTAACTTCTCTTCAGATAAATGAAATTTATGGCAACGTCCTCTCTAATTTAATATTATATTGTTTACTTTTAATTATATCCTAAAAAAAGGTAGAAAATGAAGCGTATGTGTTAAAAAATTAAAGAAAAAATAATAATAGGTAAAAAAAAAGGTTTAAAGTTAGTATAATTTCATAAAAGTGGTTGCGTAAATTTCTTTAACCTTAAGAATATTAATTCACTTTACTCTCAATAAAATCAATATTAACTAATTGTTTTTTCTTTTAAAAAACAGAGGTGATTAATTTGTTAAAACATTTAATCATGTATCTTCATATCTTATCATAATTTCAAAACTAATTAACGTTTAGGCCCTGTTTGGTGTGACGTATAAGACATGATAGTATAAGCTTATACTATACGTTATGATATTTTCAGTTATTTGGTGTGACCATCGATAGTATAAGCTTATACAGCAGAATTCCTTAATACATCAAAACGATGTATAACTTAATCCGACCTAAGAGGGAGGGATAAGGCCTGGTAAGAGGTTAGTGTATTAACATCGTTGACTAGTGCAATTCTCAAAAACTAATATATTATTTTAATATCAATATATTAAAATAAAAATTTATTTTTCAATATATTAATTTTTATAATTTATGTTTTGGACACACTGATCAATAAATTTTTATAAAAATTAATATCATATGAATTTTTTTTGAAGAATTATATAAATTCTTTATTAAAGGATATTTTTATTAAAAATATTTATTTTATCCTATATAGTATTATACAGTGCATTACCAAATACTAGATGATATTATCGTATACAATATATTATATTATACAATATTGTACCAAACGCTGGATAGTATTAAAATTTAATTAGGTCTTATCCAATCAGACCTTATATTATCAGACATTATCCTATACTATACACCAAAGATGTCCTTATTACTTTAAATATAACATGCCTGACAAATAAATTGGCTTTTTATTGAACAAGAACCGACCTAGGTCATCTATGTTTTAAATACTACTATATATACAAGGTACTTGAATCGAAAGGTATAAAAATCTCTTTGTTCTCCCAGTCTTAACCAAGGGGGCAGAGTAGGTAGTTGTTCCAAACCAAATAAATGAATGAAATAATTGTAGAATGTCGGTAATGCTCCAATCTGATCCTAATCTGTCGACTGTGGATCTCGAACAGTTCTTTATGACTGCTCATCAAGTCATCATCACGATTCATGGTAGACATTGACATTAGCCATACATAATGGAAACCCATTTGTTTTCTTCCTAACTAGTCTTGCTCACATAGTGAACTTGGTAGTCACGTTTATGCACGATTGACAATTTGACATTGACCAACACTAGCCACCTTTCTTAAGAAAATATACAACTTTACACTTAGATTAAGGATTGACAAGAAAATGTTAATTAGCCATTCCTAAATTTTTTATATTGGTCATATAGGATATATTGAACCTATACTTGATTAGAAGTTGTTATGGACCTGTGTAAGGCCCATACTCTCAGAAGATCCAAACAACTTGAAGTCTAAGGTAAACTCTATAAATAGAGACTAAAGATCACATGTATGATTAATCTCTCTTTAACTTATTTTATGCAAACACAAAGCACACACACCACTCTCTCTTTGGCTAAGGTCTTTATACAGTGCGTCGTGATTTGCTACCCCCAATATACATAATTCATAGGTATCTAAAGAGAGTACCAGATCCTAAGTCAATCAACTAATCTACGGTTAGCCATCTCTACCAGTAAGGCATAAAAGAATACAAGCAACATAGGCAGATTAACAGATACCTGATTTTTATGTTCATTTTTTTTTTTTTACAATCTAATATATACTTCCCATCTGTATAATATATATATATATATATATATATTGGTGTAGTGAGTGTACAGTGACTGGATATAAAAATCGGTCCAGTGCACTATGTTCTCCCGCGAGAACACAGATATAGTAAAATGATAACTATATTCTCCCGGGAGAACACCTGAAGAACACCATTGTAATATTTTTGCACTATGTTCTCGCGGGAGAACATAGTTAAAATTCAGTCACTGGATAGTCAAGTGACTGAATTTTTCATATATATATATAGAGTTTATCATCTATCATTTAACATGACCCCAAAAACTTTTCTACACACACAACATTTTGTGGGGCCCGCAGCAAAAGAAAAAAAAAAACTCCGCCACGCAAAACGAATTTCTATAACATAACACAATCACTTTTCCTACAACATAACTCTAATAAAACCCATATATATAGGAAGAGATCATTTGACTCTTAAAAATCTTACTTTTTATCTTAACCATTATTTTTCATTCATCTAACCGTTATCATTTATTTAAGATTAATAATTAATTAATTGTTATAACTTATTAAGTCTTACCGTGTAATTTGCATTCCGCGTTCTCGGTTTTCCTTTTAGATAATCACTATTCATGTTTTGTGATCCCAGAAATGCACTTGACAAAGAGTAGATGCCCAGAATATTCCATTGGGCTAAAAGCCCAGATTGTAGCCACAAACATGCACATTCAGCAGGTACTTGTTCAGAGTTACATTTATACTTTGATCTGAAAAAATATTTAATGCACAAACATGAACCTTAATCAGTTACTATGTTCAAATCCTTAATCCATCATGACATCAAATCATCAATTCACTTTTTCTATTAGGAACGCGCTGAATTCACTGGATGATTTAGCTAGAACTTCTGCTGCGGAGAAGTGTAAGCTCCATTTATCTGACCCGATTCATCATTCAACTATTTAACCCATGTAACAGGTGAAGAAGCAAAAAATACGTAATACAAGAATAGAAGCTTGTGCATCATGAGTAGAAATAAAACCCCTCCAGAAGTAAAGAATAAGAAGGTCAACATTCACGTTGTATTTTCTAATTTTTTTTTTTTCAATCATCCAAGTTCTGTGTTCTTCTTTTAAATTTTCAAGCATGGATATCTTCATATCGAATAATTTTATTTCTTCTAAATTAATATGCTAAATTATCCTCGTATTTACTTTTAAAAAAATATTAAATACTTTTTAAATTTTCAATACTATAAGTATTTTTTTATTTACATTGATGAATAAAGTAGTGGATCAGGTTTAGATTATATAAAATAAATATTTTTAAGTTGAGTTTAAATTACATTCTGAGTTGGCTTCAAGTAGGAGTGTCAAAACAGATTGACATGATACATTACGTGACGACATGAATACACATAAAACGAATATGACACGAACACGACTAAAGTATTTTTGCTAGTTGACACGGATTTACATTTAGAATCTTCAACACGAACGTAACACGGATTTTTTGTGAATTAACACGATACAACACGACACAAATATCATGTAAAGTATGAATCAAAATGATAATTGACAAAAGAAATTAAAAATTGGGTAAAAATTAAAATTTAAAAAATATATGGGTCGAATTTGTGTCACATGACACAACACGAATGTTTTTGCGGGTCAACCCGAACATGAATTTTCATATTGTGTCGCGGGTTGATGCGCGTGTCATAACCTGTTTTGACACCCCTAACTTCAACTCAATCCAATATCACACAATATCTTATCTTAAATCTTATAATTTTTAGTAATTAACCATAAATAGTAAACTTATCAACTGAAATTGTTAAGTTTTGCATAATATGATAATATAATTATATTGATATGATTTGTTTCCAAATATATTGAAAAACATTCATTAACTTTAATTTCTTCTAAAATCTTATGACTTAATTCATAATTTTCAAGTTTGTACATTTTATCATTAGCCGATCATGATTGTATTAAGGGAAAAGTGTGTATAATTTTAAAAGATGTAAAGTTGTGTCATTTTGAGTGAGAAAACGATATAGATAAAGGAGTAGAAAGAGTGGACAAAAAAATATAAAAATGTGGGCTCACCTCTTTGTGAGAGTGAAATAACACAAGTTATGTCATTTAAAAGAATAAACAATTATGTTATAAAAAAAGGATAAACAATTTTTCCTTATATTAAAGTCTGGACAATATCTAAAAATTTAGTCTAATTCATATGGATAATAAATTTCTCATTTTACATTAGAAAAGTGTTCCTAAGAGAGAAAAGACATTGTTGAAGTGAGAGAAAAACATTGTAATAGGACCCACTCATGTATGTGTCTGCCAGAAGAAAACATATTTTTCAGAAAACTTTTACTGAGAATTGATATCTCATGTGAGTGAAACATAATTGATGGGTCCCACCTATTTTGAAAAAAAAAAATATATATACAGATTTGGCACAAGATTCGATGTTAGTGTAGGAATGATTCTATTCTTATGTTAAAGAAAAAACTTAAATCCCATTAATATATCGAGTTAAGTTAATCTAAGCACAACTCCTTCCAATAACATCTCTAACAAGCCTTGAGGTTACATTAAGATGCGGGACATGGATCCCTTCTAAGGGCTAGAAAAGAACCGATATTATTTTTCTCATGCTTATAGCCCTAAACCTTCTCACATATTGATGAAAGAAAATGTGAGAATGTGTGTATTTTTTATTACAAAAATAAATTATAAATGATGGAACTACAATTCTTCCCTGTTTCAGTTAACGGGATAAAACTCATACTAACAAAGTTTATTTAGGCAAAGTTTGAAGGAAAGGAAGAGGATACAAGGAGAGGAGGAAAAAAGGGGAAAGGAAATGAAAAGTATTCTCTTCCCTTGTTTAAGAGTTAAAAATTTAGTAAGGGAGAAAAATGGAGGGTTAACGAGATATTTTTATAATTTTATCTTTTTAAAAAATTAATATAATTGTTATATTTTACAAATAAAATTAAAATTTCTAAAAAAATATTTATATACATTTCACACTACTAAAAAAAATCATATTTTAGAACAAAATTTTCTGTTATAAACAAGAAAAAATTCATCAAAATGTGCTACGTCCAAAGACAACAGAATTTAGTATCTACTCGAATTTTTGACGGAAAATAATCCTTCAAAAATCTTGCATTTTAGTAAAAAATAAAGCATTAATATAATATTTATTTAACGAATTTCGTCCAAAAACTTCACAAGGATTTATGAAATGGGTGAGGTTTCACGCGGATCAATGAAATGTATTTTTTTCTAAATTTTCAATGAAATTTCGTTTAAAAAATAAATTTCATACAAATTTTCACTCAAATTGATGATATGTTTTTTTTCAAAAAAAATAATAAAAAAACTCTGTCGATAAATTTTTACAAAGAAAAATTCGGTCAAAAATTTTCAAAGGAAAAAAAAAATCAGAAATTTTCTACCGAAATAAATTTCGTTCAAAACCTTCAAGTAGATTGATGACGTGTCTTGGTTTTGCGTGTTTTTTTCAAAATTTTCGACAAAAAATCCGTCGAAAAGTTTTGGCAAAAATAATTTCTTAAATATTTTCGATGAAAGAAAATTCCCTTGAAAGTTTAGACGGAAAAAAAATTTCCCTCGAAATTTTCGTCGAAAATATTTTATGTCAAAATTTTTGACAGAAATATTTTTCTTCAAAATTTTGACAAATATGTTTTCTTCGAAACTTTCTATGGAATTCAGATCTGTCAAAAATTTTGACATAATTTTTTTGCATTGAAAATTTTCATTAATGGTTATGACCAAATCTTGTTCCATCTCTAATTTTGTCTCTTTCAACGAAATTTAGATTCCGTAAAAAATTCTCACGGAATTTTTTTCTGTTGAAATTCTTTGTTACTGATTACGATTAAATCTTGTTCCTTCTCTAATTTCATTTTTATTTTTGACGGAATATGATTTACGTCGAAAATTCCATCACTTTTTCGACAATATTTTTAGTCACTATATTCTGTCGGTATTTAGAAATTTTCTAGTAGTGTCACATTTAAAAAAGGATTCACATTCATATAGTTTTCACATTTTAATGCTAAGGGCAAATAAGTAATTTTTAATATTTTTCACTTTGATCAGAACCGATTTTACAACTAGGCTGATCATGTGATCTTTCTCTACACAAATGGTCTGGAACTGCTTTGAGTCAGAGCAACTGCAGTTGGAGCATCTTTAACCCATGGGTCTTCAATGGAATAAGGTGGGGGTGTGCCTGCAAGACACTCTAATGCTCAAATCAGATTTGGTTCAAGCAGGTTTTTATTATGTAGAAGAAGAAGTATCTTGGATTAACACATATGTATATATAATGGATAGACGACCAGCTTGGGTGATGCCTTTTTTCATGGTGAAGGCAAAGATTTCTCCTTATTGGTTCTTGTGGGTGGCTGAAGTTTCTTGGCCGTGAGGTTTATGGAAGAAGTAGCTTGTTGTCATGTAGTCTTTAATGTTGAGAAGCTTATTGAGATGAGTGTTAAACTATAGCAGCCTTCGTTGACTGTAATTTTTGCTTAAGGATGAAGGCTTTCAAAATGGACCTTGTGTTATTATAATATACATCCATATCACCCTTCAAACCCCTCAAATTTGGGGAACCTTTATTAATTTTAAGGGTGTGAAGAGTTTTAGAGGATTTTATAAAATTTCTCAATTCTTTTTCCCCATTTTTTTAAGGGTCCCTTTTTTTCTTATATTATAGGGGAATTTTTTCTCATGTTGAAACACAAGATGTGATGAGCCCCACCACTCGGTAAAAAAAAAATTATTACACCCAATTTGGTGTCTCACTAGTAGGAGAAAGAATTGTGCTACAACATGAGAAATATTATGTTAATGCTTTATTTTTCGACGAAAATGCAAGAAACGAGTGTGTTAGTAACACTGTATCGAAATTAATTAGTAATTAAGAGGATTTTAAGACGAATTATTAGGACAACATATCATTATTCTTTCATATTTTTTTCGGAATATTATCAAGATTCCAAGGTTGCACCGCTTAATTTTATCTTGTAGTTGTGAGAATGCCGATAAAATTGTATCAAGAAAAGAATTCATATGTGAAATCTAATTATTGAATTGATTCCAGGGCGGAAATTGTTTGCGCATGATTTGTTAGCGAAAATGACATGTTAATTTGAGTCACTGCTGCCTAGTTTTATATATATTACTGAACTTGAGACTTTCAGTTCCATTGAAAGTAATTTTGTTATATATATATATATATATATATATATATATATATATATATATATATATATATATATATATATATATATATATATATATATATATATATACGGGTCAGGATCATTTTACACCGGTATAAGAGTTAAAAATCTTACACTCAATCTTGATCATTGATTCACTTGTATCCAATGGCTCACATAACTATAAAATCTGAGCCCTTAGATATAAATGAGAATAGTGGACAAGATTGAGAGTGTAACTTACATTGGTGTAAAATGATCCTTACCCTATATATATAGAGAGAGGTAGGATCCTTTGACACCGGTGTCAAATTTGAAATTTGACACCTCGTACAAGAGCCATTAGATCAAAAAAGATCAACAACTCTGATTTGTTAGCATGTGACACCGTTGATCTTTTTTGATCCGACGGCTCTTGTATGAGGTGTCAAGTTTGAAATTTAACACCAGTGTCAAAAGGATCATACCTCATATATATATATATATATATATATATGAGTTTATATTTCTACGGCTGCCGTATATGCAGCAATTAAATACTTGTCATGTATATATGTGAAAGTATTAAATATGGAGAATTATAATCATACACTTATCATTACTATACGTCAAGTGACCGTAGAAATAATTTTACCATGTATATATATATAGTGACGATTATACTTACTATTAAAAAAAAAAATTACAACTCTCATTACTAAACTAATCACTGTTAATTGTCGTCAATCTAACGATTATAATTTATTAAAAATTATTAATTAATTTATAAACTTATCCAATAAATTATAACTATTAAATTGATGAAAATTATCAGTAATTAATTTAATAGTAAAAGTTGTAAAAAAATTTAATAGTAAGTATAATATCTTCCTATATATATAAACAAAACTAAAAAGTATCAATGTTACATCAGAACCTAATAAATTTTTCACGCACATTTCAAAGAACGTAAAAATAGAGGACAAAAATATAGCAAGTATTAATGTCCCTAAAACAAAAGAGCAAACAAAATATTAAAATGGCTATACCGAAGACAATCATTTTCGTGTCAAAGTGAGCTGAGGAAAGAGAAAACAAATGAAGACAAAAGGGATGACAACGAAGCCTATCCAAATAGCAAAGGACTCCTAAAACATCGACCACAAGTTCAGATTCTGAGTCCTAATTAGCCACAAAATCAGATACTCGTTTCCCACAAACTACCCGAAGTACTCACAGGATAACAGAAGCAAGTAGGCTGATCCCAAGTACTTCCATTAATTCAACTATTGACTATTAACTAGAAAATTCTAAAGTCCCACATCTGATTTTTTCTGGTAAAACTGAGAGCTTCAAAGCATGGCGGCTTTTACATCATTTGCTCCACAGTACTCATCTACATCATCTTTACAATCCTTGGTACCTTCTTTAGAAGGTACTCGTGATCATAATTCATGGTGGGTGAGAGTTAGATCATACAAATCCACAGGTCAAAGATTACACCCACAGAATATTGCAAGAGGGCTAACAATCCAAGGTGCAGCCACAAAACCAGCAAAGTCGCCAGGTACTTGTTCTGAGTTACTCTTGCTGGATTAAATTTTCATAGGACTTTTAAGACATCGTAGAACCTTAATCAGCTCCTTTTTCACTTTTCTTGGAGGTATTAGCTGAAGAAGAGTGGAAGGTTAAGCGAGAATGTCTGCTGGAAAAAAGGGTATAGCCCCACCTCTTCGTCACAGATACTCTCTTGAATGCACAAATAAGCACACTTGCATCTTTAGCATTTCAAGTTAAAGTGAGCACAAAGAAATTTCAAGATAATGCAAACCATTCAAAACATTACGGTAACAATAGCTTAAGATGTCTTCTGAAGCATATGAAATTCCTTGCCACATTTAGAATCATAATATGCAGCTCAAGTACACAAACAGCAATGATCTGAATACTCATCTTATGAGCCGAGAGATCATTGAATAATAGAAACAAGAATAATGGCTCAAAGGGGCAACCAGACTATATAATCAAACAAATGCTATAACTAATAATAACATGTACATCTGAGTTTTTTTGTAAAATTTAGGGGAATGTGATGTCACGTTTATGCCTTATGCAGAGTAAAAATTAAAAGGTGTATATGACATTTGCAGGTAAGGAGTGTGGAAGCAAAGGAAGCTCTGCGCCTTCAGAAAGAAAATAATTTTGTGATTCTGGATGTAAGGCCAGAAGCAGAGTTCAAAGAGGTTAGTGAACAAGTTTCAGAAGTCTCGTATTCCAACTCCAATATGCCTGCACATTCATTTTGCATTTTTTGAGTCTCTATGGTACTTCTAATTTCCATCGGTCATTATATATGGGGTACAAAGGAAAAAACTGAAGGGTTTGGTTATTACTGCAGGCTCATCCTCCAGGTGCTATCAATGTGCAAATATATAGGCTTATAAAAGAGTGGACAGCATGGGACATTGCCAGACGGGCTGCCTTTGCATTTTTTGGTATTTTTGCTGGTACAGAAGAGAACCCCGAATTCATCCCGGGTACAATACATTTATCTGATCATACATTTGTTGAATTCATGTATTTCTTGTTATTGGAAACTTAATATTTGATTCATGCTGGCAGCTGTTGAAGCAAAATTAGATAAAAATGCAAAAATAATAGTAGCTTGCTCATCAGGGGGTACAATGAAACCATCACAAAATCTGCCAGAAGGTCAACAATCAAGGTATTAAATTGTCCTTTGTCTTCTTTTTTCCTGTGCCCGTTTTCTTCTCTGTCTGGATTTTAAATTTTGCTCCTAGTCATAGAATTTCACATATGCTATGGAATATCTAGTCCAGAATTGGATGATGATATTTTATGATCATCAAAATGGGTACAAATCCCATTTTCTGCAGTTCTATTGATCACGTTCTGATACTTCTACAGGTCTCTCATAGCAGCGTACTTGCTGGTCCTTAACGGTTTTACCAATGTCTTCCATCTAGAAGGCGGTCTTTACACATGGTTTAAAGAGGATCTACCAAGTGTTTCAGAGGAGTGAATCGAATGCCATGAATGTGCACGCAGTGAAGCCTATAACTATTTGTCCATAATGAGAATTCTGATTAATGCATATGAAGGATAGGACTGATGAATATAAATGTCATCATTGAACTAGTGCAGAAAATTAGTATGCAAGGATTGACAGTAAAAATGTGAATTTATATTCTCTAAAGATTGCGTCCCTAACTTACACTGGAAAGGGCCCATTTATCAGAAGTGTGTTATCAGCAATTTGAGATTTAGCGATATGCATACATCATGTTTTTGAATCACTGAAGCATACTGCTTCAATTAAAACAAGTTTAGTGTTCAAGCATTTCTGGTTCTAGTCCTTTCAATTCCTTAAGATGTCCAATCCAATGCCCCCACCCCCAAAAGAATAAATTCACCCCAAGTGCTCGGGAAAAGAGGTACTTGGTTAAACCTACCACCATTGCCTATGCTTTTAAAGACGCTCTTGCCATAGCTAGAGTGCCATCATAACTTCTATTGCCTCCAATAAAACCGCTCATGTGCACAAAAGTACAACCTGGGATTCCAGCAACCTCTGAGAGCTTGTCATTTTCCAAACCCCTCCAAAGATATGGTAACGGTTTTCTGCTCTCAAATCTAACAGGTGAAATTGCAACTGCCTGCAGTCGCCAATTCTCACTCCTGTCATCCTACAATCAACAATAATCTATTATATAAATTATAGGTCAAATAGCAATTTATTAATGAATAGGAAAATAAAAATTGAATACTTAAAATTTACAAGTCACCCGGGATATGATGAAATGGAAAATAAACCACCATAGAGTTTTTTTTTGGAGCGGGGTTGGACATGACAATGATGTACGCTTATAATCAATCCTAAAGATTCATTAACTAACTCAGTTAAACATACATACCGGGTAAAGAACATATTTGATGGAAGGATTGATTTTCATTTCCTCCTCAAGCTCATGTATGTGAAGTTTCCACTGTGGAACAAGTGAGAAAGGGTTTTAGGTAATAGTTACGACTATATTTAAAACCAAATATTATTTTCCCCAGCAGATATTGTAATTTACCCTTCAGTTGGTATGAACTATGAAGGACAAACTCTTATAATAGTTATTTAAAAAATCATGAGATTAATTAAATGCCATATGTGCTCACAGGACATGATCGATTTAGCTTTATGATTTCTCCACTAGAATCAATAGTTTTCCTTGCTGCAAGACACTCCATAACAATGGATCGCGCTGGTAACCATGATTTTGCATAGTAGTTCACATTCTGTAAAATGATTGTTTCAGCATGTAGAGTGAGAAACAGTATAAATATAGTGAACACAAATCAAATATGGACAATTCAGAACAGTATCACCTCCAAAAATTCACCACCAGCCAAGGCCATTGCTTGATGAAAGGCCTCATTTTCTCTATCAGATGACTGATCAGAATCGATCCAGTCTAAATTCAATCGTTTTATTCTAGATGAAAGGCTTGTATTAATTACATATTTTGGAGGTTCATTTTCATTCAGTTCATATTGATTCACTCCATTATCCATAGCATCAATTGCCTGTAAAGAGAACGGTATTGTAACCAACAAATCATGCATAATAAGAGGTTACATAAAATATAATCATAAATAAGTATATAATAAGCTCAGGAATGAAATAAGAGTAATATTAGTTAGCTACCTCGACAAAGTTTCTGTATATAGCGGGATATAATTGATGTACATGAGAATGCCCTTCATCAAGCCCAAGCACCTTTGCAATTATCTCCAACCCAAAATGCTGGACAATTCGGTCATCGCATAAGCAATAATAATAATAATGAAAAACAGTGAGTGAGAAACAAAGTTACAAACACCTTGTAGACAAGGCCAGCGCTACTAAGCTTAGTGGCGAAGCCATAACCGAAGACTTGGTCGAAACCTCTTTGATGATGATCGTAACGGTGTGGAAGCGGGTCATACACACCTCCAACATCGACCACTGCATCCAGAGATTCCAGAACATTTGGGTCTCTTGTTCTAACGATATCCGCACCGGAGAAGTGTTTGGTAAGGCGAAGCATGAAGCAAGCGAGGGCTTCGTCGCAGTGGAAGGTTCCGCTGTGAGTGCCCACGCGCTTAGCATCGTGCGTGGAGAAACATGAAGCTAGAATGCCGTTACCTAATGCCAACCGATGCTTGTGGAACGTGAAAGTCTTGTGCCACGCTCCCACTAGTTTAACCATTTTTGGAACTTGGCTCTGCTGTGGGGAGGGGGATGGTGCTTTAAACGACGTCGTATTTCCTGCTTTACTCAAGGCCTTGACGGACTTCACATATTGATAACTCGCCCATTAACGAACGATCCAATAGATTTCAATCATCTAGGTTGAATTTAATTTTGAGTCCTAGATGTGCCTTGTCATATATGAAGGGTGATAATGAGTCAAATCTTATTGGATAATGTAATGGCATCTAAATGTTTAGAAAAGATAAAAAAAAAACATATGATATTACTCTACGTTATTCATATATTAACGAACTAAAATAATAAATCATTTTTTAAATAATTTATCATAATTACTTAAAACAAAAATATTGATTTTTTTCTTACTTTTTTATTTAATAACTTTTGTTATTTGTTAATCCAAAAAGACACACGTTCACATAATCACTTTATTTTTGTACATATATGTTTGTCCACCAAATTCTTATAAATCCAAATTTATGAGCAATTTAGCAAAGTAATAAAATTAGTGTCATGTCACTAACGATTAGTTTGTGTTTTATTATCCTAGTATATAAATCTTAAGTCTTGTTCTGGATTGAATCATTGGCCCTATATGATTTTAATATTATCACAAAGGTTTTCGTTTTGTCCTTTAATATAACACAATAAAGTTTTCTACATACACAACATTTAGTGGGTCCCACATTTTTTAAAACAAAAAAAACAAATAAAAATTAAGGCATGCAAAACGAATCTCTATAACATTACACAATTATTTTTCGTATGCGTAACTCTTATCAAACCCTATCACAAAATATCTTATGAATCACGTCAAGTAACAGTTTTTGTATGATCCCCCGGGCGTCTAAGACACACATCTCAGTAAAGTAATCACAATATTCCTTCACCTCCCCAGATAAGGCACGTCCCACATCATTACAAATGGACTATTTTTTGCTTAACTTAAGAGCCTTTTAAGTCGGTTCATTGAGTAATCAAACAATTAACTTGACTGCACATTTGTCTTTACCTCATATCAAGTCTGAATTTTATTTTATATGCACAAAAAGCTTATATTTTTATCTGCTTTACCTAATTAACGATGATTAAATTTATAGAGTTTTGAGAAGTATATTTCTTGCTTTGAGAGTTAAAGCTTAGACGATCGGGACTTAAAATCTAATTAACTTTTGCTTTGGTCAAATCTTGGTGAGACCACAAGTAATGAATATTGAATATTTCTTGCGTTGTTTTGGATTTGGATGGATAACTAATCAAATCTCGAACCTATATTAGGCAAATGGAATGAAGGAGCGAAGTTAGTTCGGGAAAAAAAAATGGATGAAACTAGGTGAGAGAAAGAAAGAAAAAATTGAGGAGAGAGAAAAAAATTAATACAGACGTCAATTTGTTAGTGAAAGGATCACGATAATCCTCAAACATATTAAAAAATTCTGAAATGAAGAAGAGCAAAAGTCAACTCAGGAGCTAGAAAACTCTTCCATAGTTGATTTTGGAGCCAACTTCTTTATGACTTGAAAGTTGTGCTTACGCAATAAGTGGGACTTCTTAAAATCGACTTCAGACTTGTAGCAATCGTGTCATCAAGCTTCTAGTATAATCCACTTTTGAGGCAAACACGGCACTAATTTATTTTAGGGTTTAAGTTTTCTTATGTTGTAGGATTGTAGGAGAGAACAAAATTAGAGGAAAAAAGTAGAGAAATGTTAAATGTAGGTCTCATATTTTATATTTAAAAAGAAAAAAAATTAATTAATACGGAAAATGAATTTGTGTAAGAAAATGATTTACTCTCATGTAGCATGAGATTTCCCTTTATTTTATTGATTTAGAAAATCTAGATATCCAATTTTATGCATAGAGTCAAAACAGTCGTCTCTCTTTATATTTTTGTGGCCAAAATCAATTATTTTTATGGCCATATTTCACAAATTAACGCAAGTTGAAGGAAGAATATCCCAAATCCCATGGCCTCCAATGGAATAGTCTTTGTTAGCCAGCTGTTCTGCCTGTTGGCAGATGTGTCCAACGTAGGTTGGATGATTAATCTCGGATACAAGTGTTTCTCTCTAGATGCCTATAGATTAGGTATCTGGGAGGAACAGGGATCACTGACACTGACCTAGGCGTATGCCTTCGAGGTGTGTGTGTGATCTATAGTGTTTGGGATTAGAAAATGTGTACCTTACTGCTCTGCTTTACCTGCCTTATATAGCCCGGCTCTAGGGTTTGGTGGCTGGCCGAGGTGCAATGTAGGCTTTGGGCCGAGGTGCGTAGTGGGCCTCAGTCTGGCCCATAACAGTTGCCCCCAGCTCGGTAGGCTGAGTTATCTGGCTGCCGAGTTGCGTTGATCATCTGACCTGAGACATCTCGGCTGCATAGCTGATATGAATTCACATGTCCGTCTTTTATCTTGCGGTTATCCTTCACGTGTTTCCAGTCATCATGATGCGTATCGTTTGATTATCTGCGCGCCGTCTTGGCATTTAATGCGACTGCGACTGTACAGATATCAATCGTTTTGTCTTGTCAGGTGCTTTTTGCTTTTGCATTTACGTTTTTACCCCTGTCTTTTCGTTTCCGCGGGTCAAATCCCTTGAACTTCTCCCCTCTTCCTATTTTACTGATGTTTCCCCCCTTTCTTCACCTTCTGCTTCTTTCGTTGTTTCACTTGCGGTTTGTGACATTTGTGCTTTCAAGGTTTTCTGGTGGCATCAAACTTCTCCGTTCGATACTTTAACGTCACTTGCTCTGTAAGTATGAGTTTTCTGGTCTCTTTTATCTTCTTGCCTTTCATTATTGCTCGTTGCTTGCATTCCTGTGGTTATTGCTTTCATTGCCGCATTTAGTCTGCCTTCGCATTCTTCCTCTGCATTCATCTTCTTTGCATTCAACTTTCTTACTATCGCTGGTTGGCGTTTGCTGTTCTTGTTTGGAAAAGTTTCCAACATGGATAGGGGAATTCCTTACGAGTATAGGAGGGCCACTTGTCCCCGTGTTTTCGGCCGGAGTGATGAGATCTTGGCAGAGGAGGAAGCTAAAGCTGCTGAGGAGGAGGTGATTCGAGGCCAAGGTGCCTCTTCTAGCCGTGGACGTCGGCTGCCGGTTTCTAGGCCCGAGCGTCGTCGTCGTGCTTCTGGGTCTGGACGCTGTCCACCAGTGGGATCTCGTCCCAGTGGTCAAGGGCGGTCTCGACCCTCAAGGCGAGGTCGGTCCTTGCCATCTAACCGCATCGCGGGCTGTATGCCCACGAGCGCCAACCCTTCCTTAGATGATAGACCTAGGTCGTCTCCCCTTCTCCTCACTGGTCCTCGAGATCAAGTTTCCTTGAATCCGTCCTCTGTTCAGCCCCTACCGTCGACCTCCCTTTCCCAGAATCCAAATCCCTGCTTCAATTGCGTTCACCTCAGCGCGCAATTTATTGGGAATGGTAATGACTTCATGGCGAATCTTGTCCTAGGCAGTTGTTTTCACTATGTCGGACTTAGAAGTCCAGCTCCGATGACCTCTTCAGATAGTTCTTCGAGCTCTTCACACTGTAGTTTTTTTAACTCAGGTGTGTGTACTTTGCTTCTTCTGCTATTTTTAATCCACCCATTTTGCTGTTCTAGGTTCTTATGGAGTCCCCTTCTGCAGAACTCAACATGGAGACTACCTCATCTAACCACGAGCTGGAAGCCGAGGTTGCGGTCGTTGAAGAAGGTTCTGCCCCGGTAGATGTCAGTCTGCGCCGGCAATTTCCCTGGGTGACCCAGGAAGTCCTTAGTTTTAGGTCCTCCCTGACCACAGAGGAAATATCCGGGTTACCCATTGGTAACCCGATAGGTTTTAATACCTTCTGTCCAGCGGAGGATGAGCCAGTGTGCTCAGGTCGGAATCCACAAGAGCCTCCCTTTTTCTTCTTTTACCGAGACTTGATCACCAAGATCGGTATTCGCTTTCCTTTTTCCCCCTTTATTATATGTCTTTTAAACCACTTCCTTTTAGCTCCCACTCAAATTCACCCTAACGGATGGGCGTATATTGTTGCCTTCGAGCAACTCTGCATATCCCTGTCCATTAACTGTTCCGTTGCCCTGTTTATGTATTTTTTTAACATTTATACCCCACGCTCCGGTTCTGAACCTCCCAAGTTGAAGGGTTGGGCCAGTATCCGGGGTCGTATTAGTAAGCCGTCTAGGAGGTTATTCTCTGTATATAGTGACTCCTTCAAAAACTTCAAAGGCGCCTACTTCAAGGTCGTGGCCGAGGCCGATGAGAAGCCGTGGTTTGTTGGGGAAAAAGATGAGGGGAAATTCCCATTATATTGGTCCCGTCAACATTACCTTCGCAAGTCGGCTGATTACAAGCTGCCCTTATCAACCGAGGAGAAGCTCAATGTCAGGACCTTGCTAACCCATGTGCATACCCAGGGTCATATGAGTGCTGCGTCTTTGGTCGCTAAGTCCTCTGTTGCAAGCGATCAACCCAGTATGCTTTTCAACATTGCTTTCTTTTTCTTTCTTTTTCATTTACTCGTGGTTTTTTTTTTCTGCTTTGGAATCTGATATGTCCTTGATTATGCTGATAACCTTGCTTCTTTTGTTTGCCAGGTTTAACCATGAACCCTAGCTCGGATGACGTGCCTGACTACTGCCGGGTTTTGCGGGGCAAGGGTGTAGCCCGTCCCCCCCCCTCAAAGAAAACGA
>JAVKPL010005896.1:0-25153 GCA_032173675.1 Gastrolobium villosum | reverse complement strand
AACGGATTCCGTCAAAAATGGTTTAATAAAATAAATGCTAAAGAAATTGATTTTGTGAAGTTTTTCGACGGAAAATGGATTCCGTCGAAGATTTTTGACCGAAAATGAATCCCGTCGAAAATGGATGAATAAAATAAATGCAAAAGAAATTGATTTTGTGAAGTTTTTCGACGAAAAATGGATTCCGTAGAAGATTTTTGTCGGAAAAAATGAATTCCATCGAAAATGGATGAATAAAATAAATGCAAAAGAAATTGATTTTGTGAAGTTTTTCGACGGAAAATGGATTCCGTCGAAGATTTTTGATCGAAAATGAATTCCGTCGAAAATGGATGAATAAAATAAATGCAAAAGAAATTGATTTTGTGTAGTTTTTCGAAGAAAAATGGATTCCGAAGAAGATTTTTGTCGGAAAATGGATTCAGTCGAAGATTTTTGACGAAAAATGTGTTCCGTCGAAAATGGATGAATTAAATTAATGCAAAAGAAATTTATTTTGTGAAGTTTTTCGACGGAAAATGAATTCCGTCGAAACTGGATGAATAAAATAAATGCAAAAGAAATTAATTTTGTGAAGTTTTTATGACGGAAAATGAATTCCGTCGAAAATGGATGAATAAATTAAATGCAAAAGAAATTGATATTGTGAAATATTTTGATGGGAAACGGATTCCGTCGAAAATGGATGAATAAAATAAATGCAAAAGAAATTCATTTTATGAAGTTTTTCGACGGAAAACAAATTCATCGAAAACGGATTAAAAATATAAACGCAAAAGAAATTGGTTTTCTGAAGTTTTTCGACGGAAAATGGATTCTGTCGAAGATTTTTGACGGAAAATGAATTCCGTCGAAAATGGATGAATAAAATAAATGCAAAAGAAATTAATTTTGCGAAATTTTTCGACGAAA
This sequence comes from Gastrolobium villosum, assembly GCA_032173675.1. Taxonomy (NCBI): domain Eukaryota; kingdom Viridiplantae; phylum Streptophyta; class Magnoliopsida; order Fabales; family Fabaceae; genus Gastrolobium; species Gastrolobium villosum. Next base: position 24,241 of record JAVKPL010005896.1, on the reverse strand, counting down.
AATGGATTTCGTAGATGATTTTTGAATGAAAATGAATTCCATCGAAAATGGATGAATAAAATAAATGCAAAAGAAATTGATTTTGTGAAGATTTTCGACGGAAAATGGATTCCGTCGAAGATTTTTGACCGAAAATGAATTCCGTCGAAAATGGATGAATAAAATAAATGCAAAAGAAATTGATTTTGTGAAGTTTTTCGACGAAAAATGGATTCCGTAGAAGATTTTTGTCGGAAAATGGATTCCGTCGAAGATTTTTGACGGAAAATGAATTCCATCGAAAATGGATGAATAAAATAAATGCAAAAGAAATTGATTTTGTGAAGTTTTTCGACGGAAAATGGATTCCGTCGAAGATTTTTGACCGAAAATGAATTCCATCGAAAATGGATGAATAAAATAAATGCAAAAGAAATTGATTTTGTGAAGTTTTTCGACGGAAAATGGATTCCGTCGTAGATTTTTGACCGAAAATGAATTCCATCGAAAATGGATGAATAAAATAAATGCAAAAGAAATCGATTTTGTGAAGTTTTTCGACGGAAAATGTTTTTCGTCGAAGATTTTTGATTGAAATTGGATTCCGTCGAAGATTTTTGACGGAAAATGAATTCCATCGAAAACGGATGAATAAAATAAATGCAAAAGAAATTGATTGTGTGAAGTTTTTCGACGGAAAATGTATTCCGTCGAAGATTTTGGACGGAAAATGAATTCCGTCGAAAATGGATGAATAAAATAAATGCAAAAGAAATTGATTTTGTAAAGTTTTTCGACGAAAAATGGATTCCGTAGAAGATTTTTGTCGGAAAATGGATTCTGTCGAAGATTTTTGACGAAAAATGTGTTCCGTCGAAAATGGATGAATTAAATTAATGCAAAAGAAATTTATTTTGTGATGTTTTTCGATGGAAAATGAATTCCGTCGAAAATGGATGAATAAAATAAATGCAAAAGAAATTAATTTTGTGAAGATTTTTTGACGGAAAATGAATTCCGTCGAAAATGGATGAATAAAATAAATGCAAAAGAAATTGATATTGTGAATTTTTTTGATGGGAAACGGATTCCGTCGAAAATGGATGAATAAAATAAATGCAAAAGAAATTCATTTTATGAAGTTTTTTGACGGAAAAAAAATTCATCGAAAATGGATTAATAAAATAAACGCAAAAGAAATTGGTTTTGTGAAGTTTTTCAACGGAAAATGGATTCTGTCGAAGATTTTTGACGGAAAATGAATTCCGTCGAAAATGGATGAATAAAATAAATGCAAAAGAAATTAATTTTGTGAAGTTTTTCGACGAAAAATGGATTTCGTAGAAGATTTTTGACGGAAAATGGATTCCGTCGAAGATTTTTGACGGAAAATGAATTCCATCGAAAATGGATGAATAAAATAAATGCAAAAGAAATTGATTTTGTGAAGTTTTTCGTTGGAAAATGGATTCCGTCGAAGATTTTTGACCGAAAATGAATCCCGTCGAAAATGGATGAATAAAATAAATGCAAAAGAAATTGATTTTGTGAAGTTTTTCGACGAAAAATGGATTCCGTAGAAGATTTTTGTCGGAAAATGGATTCCGTCGAAGATTTTTGACGGAAAATGAATTCCGTTGAAAATGGATGAATAAAATAAATGCAAAAGAAATTGATTTTGTGAAGTTTTTCGACGGAAAATGGATTCCGTCGAAGATTTTTGACCGAAAATGAATTCCGTCGAAAATGGATGAATAAAATAAATGCAAAAGAAATTGATTTTGTGAAGTTTTTCGAAGAAAAATGGATTCCGTAGAAGATTTTTGTCGGAAAATGGATTCAGTCGAAGATTTTTGACGAAAAATGTGTTCCGTCGAAAATGGATGAATAAAATAAATGCAAAAGAAATTGATTTTGTGAATTTTTTCGACGGAAAATGGATTCCGTCGTAGATTTTTGACCGAAAATGAATTCCATCGAAAATGGATGAATAAAATAAATGCAAAAGAAATTGATTTTGTGAAGTTTTTCGACGGAAAATGTTTTTCGTCGAAGATTTTTGATTGAAATTGGATTCCGTCGAAGATTTTTGACGGAAAATGAATTCCATCGAAAACGGATGAATAAAATAAATGCAAAAGAAATTGATTGTGTGAAGTTTTTCGACGGAAAATGTATTCCGTCGAAGATTTTGGACGGAAAATGAATTCCGTCGAAAATGGATGAATAAAATAAATGCAAAAGAAATTGATTTTGTGAAGTTTTTCGACGAAAAATGGATTCCGTAGAAGATTTTTGTCGGAAAATGGATTCTGTCGAAGATTTTTGACGAAAAATGTGTTCCGTCGAAAATGGATGAATTAAATTAATGCAAAAGAAATTTATTTTGTGATGTTTTTCGATGGAAAATGAATTCCGTCGAAAATAGATGAATAAAATAAATGCAAAAGAAATTAATTTTGTGAAGTTTTTATAACGGAAAATGAATTCCGTCGAAAATGGATGAATAAATTAAATGCAAAAGAAATTGATATTGTGAATTTTTTTGATGGGAAACGGATTCCGTCGAAAATGGATGAATAAAATAAATGCAAAAGAAATTCATTTTATGAAGTTTTTCGACGGAAAACAAATTCATCGAAAATGGATTAATAAAATAAACGCAAAAGAAATTGGTTTTGTGAAGTTTTTAGACGGAAAATGGATTCTGTCGAAGATTTTTGAAGGAAAATGAATTCCGTCGAAAATGGATGAATAAAATAAATGCAAAAGAAATTAATTTTGTGAAGTTTTTCGACGAAAAATGGATTTCGTAGAAGATTTTTGACGGAAAATGGATTCCGTCGAAGATTTTTGACGGAAAATGAATTCCATCGAAAATGGATGAATAAAATAAATGCAAAAGAAATTGATTTTGTGAAGTTTTTCGTTGGAAAATGGATTCCGTCGAAGATTTTTGACCGAAAATGAATCCCGTCGAAAATGGATGAATAAAATAAATGCAAAAGAAATTGATTTTGTGAAGTTTTTCGACGAAAAATGGATTCCGTAGAAGATTTTTGTCGGAAAATGGATTCCGTCAAAGATTTTTGACGGAAAATGAATTCCGTCGAAAATGGATGAATAAAATAAATGCAAAAGAAATTGATTTTATTAATTTTTCGACGAAAAATGGATTCCGTCGAAGATTTTTGACCGAAAATGAATTCCGTCGAAAATGGATGAATAAAATAAATGCAAAAGAAATTGATTTTGTGAAGTTTTTCGAAGAAAAATGGATTCCGTAGAAGATTTTTGTCGGAAAATGGATTCAGTCGAAGATTTTTGACGAAAAATGTGTTCCGACGGAATTTTTGACCACCACACCATATGAAAAGGAAAGTGATGATCCGAAAATTTTTTGTGTTATCAAACGCAATTCTCATTCTCGAAATAAAATTATAACATGTTATCAAATATATATATATATTTTTTCTCAAAAATTGTTTAAAGGCACAAAAATAGAAAAAAAATTAATTGTTTCTTTTCAGAAACAGTGTTAGAAAACAAAACAGTTGTTATGCACACCCGAAGAAGGACGAAGAGTATAAAACGTTCATATGCCTTCACTTGATCATAGTTTAAACTTTCATGACTGATTACTATTATTTTCTTTGGCACAAAAGTCCTCTTTAAATAATCAAATCGAGCTGAAACTTTATTATAGTATGAAATTAAACCAAATCTAAGATGAATAGTTTGATATATGACTATTAATTCCGATCTCTAATTCAACAAAAGTGACCTACGAGTGTTTTTATTTTTGAAGGAATTGTGAAAGAGTTAGCGGTTGTAGCTAGGGTAAATACTAAAAAGTATGGTAAAGTTGCTCTTGATCAGTGCTTCCTTTCGCAGAATCTATAAATTAAAGTTGCAGCTTTTGATTTTTTGTTGCTATTAATAATTTTCTGCTAAACAGTGACCGTAGAACGCTATGAAAACTTGCAGAAAGAGACATCTAGGGCAAGCCATATATATTAAACTTTAGGTATATAATTTAAAACTTGTAAATTAACTTCCTGAAAATAAAAACTAAAGATCATTTTGCACCAAAAATCTTCACAATTTCGGTCTTTCTTTCTTTTTCTTTTGGGCCTTCTTTGGAAAAATAAAGGGTAAAGACCATAGTGCAACGTCAAGGAAAAAGTCCAAAAAAAAGTTAGAAATATTTTATGTTCAAAAAGTTTCATTGAGATCAAAGAAAAAGAAAGAATATGGTAAGAAAACGTAACCACACCATGATAAGGACAATATAGAGAAGATGCATAAGAGATTAGTTTCTTAATTCTTGTTTTAGGATAACAACTAGAACAAGAAAAAAGTTGAAAGAAAAAGAGAAAGAGTTACTTGTAGTTTTATTTCAACAATCAATTATAACAATTTCTTTTGCATTTATTTTATTCATCCATTTTCGACGGAATTCATTCCGTCGAAGATTTTTGAAGGAAAATGAATTCCATCGAAAACAGATGAATAAATTAAATGCAAAAGAAATTGATTTTGTGAAGTTTTTCGACGGAAAATGGATTCGGTCGAAGATTTTTGACGGAAAATGTATTCCGTCGAAAACGGATGAATAAAATAAATGCAAAAGAAATTGATTTTTTGAAGTTTTTCGACGAAAAATGAATTTCGTAGAAGATTTTTGATGGAAAATGGATTCCGTCGAAGATCTTTGACAGAAAATGAATTCCGTCGAAAACGGATGAATAAAATAAATGCAAAAGAAATTGATTTTTTGAAGTTTTTCGACGAAAAATGAATTTCGTAGAAGATTTTTGATGGAAAATGGATTCCGTCGAAGATTTTTGACAGAAAATGAATTCCGTCGAAAATGGATGAATAAAATAAATGCAATAGAAATTGATTTGATGAAGTTTTTCGACGAAAAATGGATTCTGTCGAAGATTTTTGACGAAAAATGTATTCCGTCGAAAACGGATGACTAAAATAAATGCAAAAGAAATTGATTTTGTGAAATTTTTAGACGGAAAAAGGATTTCGTCGAAAACGGATTAATAAAATAAATGCAAAGAAAATTGATTTTGTGAGTTTTTCGACGGAAAATGTATTCCGTCGAAAATGGATGAATTAAATTAATGCAAAAGAAATTTATTTTGTGAAGTTTTTCGACGGAAAATGAATTCCGTCGAAAATGGATGAATAAAATAAAAGCAAAAGAAATTGATATTGTGAAATTTTTCGATGGAAAACGGAATCCGTCGAAAATGGATGAATAAAATAAATGCAAAAGAAATTGGTTTAGTGAAGTTTTTCGACGTAAAATGGATTCCGTCGAAGATTTTGGACGGAAAATGAATTCCGTCGAAAATGGATGAATAAAATAAATGCAAAGGAAATTGATTTTGTGAAGTTTTTCGACGGAAAAGGATTCCGTAGAACATTTTTTATGGAAAATGGATTCCGTCGAAGATTTTTGACGGAAAATGAATTCCATCGAAAACGGATGAATAAAATAAATGCAAAAGAAATTGATTTTGTGAAGTTTTTCGACGGAAAATGGATTCCGTCGAAGATTTTTGACGGAAAATGAATTCCGTCGAAAATGGATGAATAAAATAAATGCAAAAGAAATTGATTATGTGAAGTTTTTTGACGGAAAATGGATTCCGTCGAAGATTTTTGACGAAAAATGAATTCCGTCGAAAATGGATGAATAAAATAAATGCAAAAGAAATTGATTTTGTGAAGTTTTTCGACGGAAAAAGAATTTCTTCGAAGATTTTTGACGGAAAATGAATTCCGTCGAAAATGGATGAATAAAATAGATGCAAAAGAAATTGATTTTGTGAAGTTTTTCGACGGAAAATGGATTCCGTCGAAGATTTTGGATGGAAAATGAATTCCGTCGAAAATGGATGAATAAAATAAATGCAAAAGAAATTGATTTTACGAAGTTTTTCGATGAAAAATGGATTCCATCGAAGATTTTTGACGAAAAATGTATTCCGTCGAAAATGGATGAATAAAATAAATGCAAAAGAAATTGAGTTTGTGAAGTTTTTCGACGGAAAAAGAATTTCGTCGAAAATGGATTAATAAAATAAATGCAAAAGAAATTGATTTTGTGAAGTTTTTAGACGGAAAATGGATTCCGTCGAAGATTTTTGATGGAAAATGAATTCCGTCGAAAATGGATGAATAAAATAAATGCAAAAGAAATTGATTTTGTGAAGTTTTTCGACGGAAAATGGATTCCGTCGAAGATTTTTGACGGAAAATGAATTCCGTCGAAAATGGATGAATAAAATAAATGCAAAAGAAATTGATTTTGTGAATTTTTTCGACGGAAAATAGATTCCGTCGAAGATTTTTGAAGGAAAATGAATTTCGTCGAAAATGGATGAATAAAATAAATGCAAAAGAAATTAATTTTATGAAGTTTATCGACGAAAAATGGATTCTGTCGAAGATTTTTGACCAAAAATGTATTCCGTCGAAAACGGATTAATAAAATAAATGCAAAAGAAATTGATTTTGTGATGATTTTTGACGGAAAATGAATTCCGTTGAAAATGGATGAAAAAATAAATGCAAAAGAAATTGATTTTGTGAAGTTTTTGACGGAAAATGGATTCCGACGAAGATTTTCGACGGAAAAAGAATTCCGTCGAAAATGGATGAATAAAATAAATGCAAAAGAAATTGATTTTATGAAGTTTTTCGACAAAAAATGGATTCCGTCGAAAACGGATGACTAAAATAAATACAAAAGAAATTGATTTTGTGAAGTTTTTCGACGAAAAAGAATTTCGTCAAAAACAGATTAATAAAATAAATACAAAGGAAATTGATTTTGTAAGTTTTTCGACGGAAAATGGTTTCCGTCGAAGATTTTTGACGGAAAATGCATTCCGTCGAAAATGGATGAATTAAATTAATGCAAAAGAAATTTATTTTGTGAAGTTTTTCGAGGGAAAATGAATTCCGTCGAAAATGGATGAATAAAATAAATGCAAAAGAAATTGATATTGTGAATTTTTTCGACGGAAAATATATGCCGTCGAAGATTTTTGAAGGAAAATGAATTTCGTCGAAAATGGATGAATAAAATAAATGCAAAAGAAATTGATTTTATGAAGTTTATCGACGAAAAATGGATTCCGTCGAAGATTTTTGATGAAAAATGTATTCCGTCGAAAACGGATTAATAAAATAAATGCAAAAGAAATTGATTTTGTGATGATTTTTGACGGAAAATGAATTCCGTCGAAAACAGACGAATAAAATAAATGCAAAAGAAATTGATTTTGTGAAGTTTTTCGACGGAAAATGGATTCCGTCGAAGATTTTGGACGGAAAATGAATTCCGTCGAAAATGGATGAATAAAATAAATGCAAAAGAAATTGATTTTGTGAACTTTTTCGACGGAAAATGGATTCCGTAGAACATTTTTTACGGAAAATGGATTCCGTCGAAGATTTTTGACGAAAATGAATTCCATCGAAAACGGATGAATAAAATAAATGCAAAAGAAATTGATTTTGTGAAGTTTTTCGACGGAAAATGGATTCCGTAGAAGATTTTTGACGGAAAATGAATTCCGTCGAAAATGGATGAATAAAATAAATGCAAAATAAATTGATTATGTGAAGTTTTTCGACGGAAAATGGATTCCGTCGAAGATTTTTGACGGAAAATGAATTCCGTCGAAAATGGATGAATAAAATAAATGCAAAAGAAATTGTTTTTGTGAAGATTTTTGACGGAAAATGGATTCCGTCGAAGATTTTTGACGGAAAATGAATTCCGTCGAAAACGGATGAATAAAATAAATGAAAAAGAAATTGATTTTGTTAAATTTTTCGACGGAAAATGGATTCGGTCGAAGATTTTTGACGGAAAATGTATTCCGTCGAAAACGGATGAATAAAATAAATGCAAAAGAAATTGATTTTTTGAAGTTTTTCGACGAAAAATGAATTTCGTAGAAGATTTTTGATGGAAAATGGATTCCGTCGAAGATTTTTGACAGAAAATGAATTCCGTCGAAAATGGATGAATAAAATAAATGCAATAGAAATTGATTTGATGAAGTTTTTCGACGAAAAATGGATTCTGTCGAAGATTTTTGATGAAAAATGTATTCCGTCGAAAACGGATGACTAAAATAAATGCAAAAGAAATTGATTTTGTGAAATTTTTCGATGGAAAAAGGATTTCGTCGAAAACGGATTAATAAAATAAATGCAAAGAAAATTGATTTTGTGAGTTTTTCGACGCAAAATGGATTCCGTCGAAGATTTTTGACGGAAAATGTATTCCGTCGAAAATGGATGAATTAATTTAATGCAAAAGAAATTTATTTTATGAAGTTTTTCGACGGAAAACGGATTCCGTCGAAAATGGATGAATAAAATAAATGCAAAAGAAATTGATTTTTTGAATTTTTTAAACGGAAAATAGATTCCGTCGAAGATTTTGGACGGAATATGAATTCCGTCGAAAATGGATGAATAAAATAAATGCAAAAGAAATTGATTTTATGAAGTTTTTCGATGGAAAATGGATTCCGTCGAAGATTTTTGACGAAAAATGTATTCCGTCGAAAATGGATGAATAAAATAAATGCAAAAGAAATTGATTTTGTGATGTTTTTCGACGGAAATTGGATTCCGTAGAAGATTTTTGACGGAAAATGGATTCCGTCGAAGATTTTTGACGGAAAATGAATTCCGTCGAAAATGGATGAATAAAATAAATGCAAAAGAAATTGTTTTGTGAAGTTTTTCGACGGAGAATGGATTCCGTCGAAGATTTTTGACGGAAAATGAATTCCGTCGAAAACGGATGAATAAAATAAATGCAAAAGAAATTGATTTTGCGAAGTTTTTCCTCGGATGACAAATTCCGTCGAAAATGGATGAATAAAATAAATGCAAAAAGAAATTGATTTTGTGAAGTTTTTCGGCGGAAAAAGGATTCCGTCGAAGATTTTTGACAGAAAATGAATTCCGTCGAAAACAGATGAATAAGATAAATGGAAAAGAAATTCATTTTGTCAAGTTTTTTGACGGAAAACGGATTCTATCGAAAACGGATGAAAAAAATAAATGCAAAAGAAATTGATTTTGTGTTGTTTTTCGAAGGAAAATGGATTCCGTTGAAGTCGGATGAAGAAAATAAATGGAAAAGAAATGGATTTTGTGAAGTTTTTCGACGAAAAAAGGAAATCGGTTGAAGATTTTTGACGGAAAATGAATTCCGTCGAAAATGGATGAATAAAATAAATGCAAAAGAAATTAATTTTGTTAAGTTTTTTTGACGGAAATCGGATTCCGTCGAAAATGAATGAATAAAATAAATGCAAAAGAAATTGAATTTATGAAATTTTTCGACGAAAAATGGATTCCGTCGAAGATTTTTTACGCAAAATGTATTCCGTCGAAAACGGATGAATAAAATCAATGCAAAAGAAATTGGTTTTGTGAAGTTTTTCAACGGAAAACAAATTCCGTCGAAATCTGATGAATAAAATAAATGCAAAAGAAATTGATTCCGTGAAGTTATTCGACGAAAAATGGATTCCGTCGAAGATTTTTGAATGAAATTGGATTCCGTCGAAGATTTTTGACGGAAAATGAATTCCATCGAAAACGGATGAATAAAATAAATGCAAAAAGAAATTGATTTTGTGAAGTTTTTCGACGGAAAATGGATTCCGTCGAAGATTTTTGACAGAAAATGAATTCCGTCGAAAACAGATGAATAAGATAAAAGGAAAAGAAATTCATTTTGTCAAGTTTTTTGACGGAAAACGGATTCTATCGAAAACGGATGAAAAAAATAAATGCAAAAGAAATTGATTTTGTGTTGTTTTTCGAAGGAAAATGGATTCCGTTGAAGTCGGATGAAGAAAATAAATGGAAAAGAAATGGATTTTGTGAAGTTTTTCGACGAAAAAAGGAAATCGGTTGAAGATTTTTGACGGAAAATGAATTACTTCGAAAATGGATGAATAAAATAAATGCAAAAGAAATTAATTTTGTTAAGTTTTTTTGACGGAAATCGGATTCCGTCGAAAATGAATGAATAAAATAAATGCAAAAGAAATTGAATTTATGAAATTTTTCGACGAAAAATGGATTCCGTCGAAGATTTTTTACGCAAAATGTATTCCGTCGAAAACGGATGAATAAAATCAATGCAAAAGAAATTGGTTGTGTGAAGTTTTTCAACGGAAAACAAATTCCGTCGAAATCTGATGAATAAAATAAATGCAAAAGAAATTGATTCCGTGAAGTTATTCGACGAAAAATGGATTCCGTCGAAGATTTTTGAATGAAATTGGATTCCGTCGAAGATTTTTGACGGAAAATGAATTCCATCGAAAACGGATGAATAAAATAAATGCAAAAGAAATTGATTTTGCAAGTTTTTCGACGGAAAATGGATTCCATCGAAGATTTTTGACGAAAAATGTATTCCGTCGAAAATGGATGAATTAAATTAATGCAAAAGAAATTTATTTTGTGAAGTTTTTCGACGGAAAATGAATTCCGTCGAAAATGGATGAATAAAATAAATGCAAAAAAAATTAATTTTGTGAAGTTTTTTTTACGGAAAACGGATTCAAATTGATTTTATGATGTTTTTCGACGAAAAATGGATTCCGTCGAAGATTTTTAACGAAAAATGGATTCCGTCGAAAACGGATGAATAAAATAAATGCAAAAGAAATTTATTTTGTGAAGTTTTTCGACGGAAAATGAATTCCGTCGAAAATGCATGAATAAAATAAATGCAAAAGAAATTAATTTTGTGAAGTTTTTTTGACGGAAAATGAATTCCGTCGAAAATGGATGAATAAAATAAATGCAAAAGAAATTGATTTTGCGAAGTTTTTCCTCGGAAGACAAATTCCGTCGAAAATGGCTGAATAAAATAAATGCAAAAAGAAATTGATTTTGTGAAGTTTTTCGACGGAAAAAGGATTCCGTCGAAGATTTTTGACAGAAAATGAATTCCGTCGAAAACAGATGAATAAGATAAATGGAAAAGAAATTCATTTTGTGAAGTTTTTTGACGGAAAACGGATTCCATCGAAAACGGATGAAAAAAATAAATGCAAAAGAAATTGATTTTGTGTTGTTTTTCGAAGGAAAATGGATTCCGCTGAAGTCAGATGAAGAAAATAAATGGAAAAGAAATTGATTTTGTGAAGTTTTTCGACGAAAAAAGGAAATCGGTTGAAGATTTTTGACGGAAAACGAATTCTGTTGAAATTGGATGAATAAAATAAATGCAAAAGAAATTAATTTTGTTAAGTTTTTTTGACGGAAATCGGATTCCGTCGAAAATGGATGAATAAAATAAATGCAAAAGAAATTGAATTTATGAAGTTTTTCGACGAAAAATGGATTCCGTCGAAGATTTTTTACGCAAAATGTATTCCGTCGAAAACGGATGAATAAAATCAATGCAAAAGAAATTGGTTTTGTGAAGTTTTTCAACGGAAAACAAATTCCGTCGAAATCTGATGAATAAAATAAATGCAAAACAAATTGATTCCGTGAAGTTTTTCGACGAAAAATGGATTCCGTCGAAGATTTTTGACGGAAAATGAATTCCATCGAAAACGGATGAATAAAATAAATGCAAAAGAAATTGATTTTGTAAGTTTTTCGACGGAAAATGGATTCCATCGAAGATTTTTGACGAAAAATGTATTCCGTCGAAAATGGATGAATTAAATTAATGCAAAAGAAATTTATTTTGTGAAGTTTTTCGACGGAAAATGAATTCCGTCGAAAATGGATGAATAAAATAAATGCAAAAGAAATTAATTTTGTGAAGTTTTTTTTTACGGAAAACGCATTCAAATTGATTTTATGATGTTTTTCGACGAAAAATGGATTCCGTCGAAGATTTTTGACGAAAAATGGATTCCGTCGAAAACGGATGAATAAAATAAATGCAAAAGAAATTTATTTTGTGAAGTTTTTCGACGGAAAATGAATTCCGTCGAAAATGGATGAATAAAATAAATGCAAAAGAAATTAATTTTGTGAAGTTTTTTTGACGGAAAATGAATTCCGTCGAAAATGGATGAATAAAATAAAGGCAAAAGAAATTGATATTGTGAAATTTTTTGATGGAAAACGGATTCCGTAAAAAATTGATGAATAAAATAAATGCAAAATAAATTGATATTGTGAAGTTTTTGATGGAAAACGGATTCCGTCGAAAATGGATGAATAAAATAGTTGCAAAAGAAATTGATTTTGTGAAGTTTTTCGGCGGAAAATGGATTCCGTCGAAGATTTTGGACGGAAAATGAATTCCGTCGAAAATGGATGAATAAAATAAATGCAAAAGAAATTGATTTTGTGACGTTTTTCGACGGAAAACGAATTCCGTAGAAGATTCTTGACAGAAAATGGATTCCGTCGAAGATTTTTGACGGAAAATGAATTCCATCGAAAACGGACGAATAAAATAAATGCAAAAGAAATAGATTTTGTGAAGTTTTTCGACGGAAAATGGATTCCGTCGAAAATGGATGAATAAAATAAATGCAAAAGAAATTGATTTTGTAAGTTTTTCGACGGAAAATGGATTTCGTCGGAGATTTTTGACGAAAAATGTATTCCGTCGAAAATTGATGATTTAAATTAATGCAAAAGAAATTTATTTTGTGAAGTTTTTCGACGGAAAATGAATTCCGTCGAAAATGGATGAATAAAATAAATGCAAAAGAAATTAATTTTGTGAAGTTTTTTTGACGGAAAATGAATTCCGTCAAAAATGGGTGAATAAAATAAATGCAAAAGAAATTGATATTGTGAAATTTTTTGATGGAAAACGGATTCCGTCAAAAATGGATGAATAAAATAAATGCAAAAGAAATTGATTTTATGAAGTTTTTCGACGGAAAACAAATTCCATCGAAAACGGATTAATAAAATAAATGCAAAAGAAATTGATTTTGTGAAGTTTTTCGACGGAAAATGAATTCCGTCGAAAATGGATGAATAAAATAAATGAAAAAGAAATTAATTTTGTGAAGTTTTTTTTACGTAAAACGGATCCGTCGAAAATGGATGAATAAAATAAACGCACAAGAAATTGATATTGTGATTTTTTTTGATGGAAAACAGATTCCGTCGAAAATGGATGAATAAAATAAATGCAAAAGAAATTGATTGTACAATGTTTTTCGACGAAAAATGGATTTCGTCCAAGATTTTTGACGAAAAATGTATTCCGTCGAAAACGGATGAATAAAATAAATGCAAAAGAAATTGATTTTGCGAAGTTTTTCCTCGGAAGACAAATTCCGTTGAAAATGGATGAATAAAATAAATGCAAAAAGAAATTGATTTTGTGAAGTTTTTCGGCGGAAAAAGGATTCCGTCGAAGATTTTTGACAGAAAATGAATTCCGTCGAAAACAGATGAATAAGATAAATGGAAAAGAAATTCATTTTGTGAAGTTTTTTGACGGAAAACGGATTCCATCGAAAACGGATGAAAAAAATAAATGCAAAAGAAATTGATTTTGTGTTGTTTTTCGAAGGAAAATGGATTCCGTTGAAGTCGGATGAAGAAAATAAATGGAAAAGAAATTGATTTTGGGAAGTTTTTCGACGAAAAAAGGAAATCGGTTGAAGATTTTTGACGGAAAACGATTTCCGTCGAAAATGGATGAATAAAATAAATGCAAAAGAAATTAATTTTGTTAAGTTTTTTTGACGGAAATCGGATTCCGTCGAAAATGGATGAATAAAATAAATGCAAAAGAAATTGAATTTATGAAGTTTTTCGACGAAAAATGGATTCCGTCGAAGATTTTTTACGCAAAATGTATTCCGTCGAAAACGGATGAATAAAATCAATGCAAAAGATATTGGTTTTGTGAAGTTTTTCAACGGAAAACAAATTCCGTCGAAATCTGATGAATAAAATAAATGCAAAAGAAATTGATTCCGTGAAGTTTTTCGACGAAAAATGGATTCCTTTGAAGATTTTTGACGGAAAATGAATTCCATCGAAAACGGATGAATAAAATAAATGCAAAAGAAATTGATTTTGTAAGTTTTTCGACGGAAAATGGATTCCATCGAAGATTTTTGACGAAAAATGTATTCCGTCGAAAATGGATGAATTAAATTAATGCAAAAGAAATTTATTTTCTGAAGTTTTTCGACGGAAAATGAATTCCGTCGAAAATGGATGAATAAAATAAATGCAAAAGAAATTAATTTTGTGAAGTTTTTTTTTACGGAAAACGGATTCAAATTGATTTTATGATGTTTTTCGACGAAAAATGGATTCCGTCGAAGATTTTTGACGAAAAATGGATTCCGTCGAAAACGGATGAATAAAATAAATGCAAAAGAAATTTATTTTGTGAAGTTTTTCGACGGAAAATGAATTCCGTCGAAAATGGATGAAAAAAATAAATGCAAAAGAAATTAATTTTGTGAAGTTTTTTTGACGGAAAATGAATTCCGTCGAAAATGGATGAATAAAATAAAGGCAAAAGAAATTGATATTGTGAAATTTTTTGATGGAAAACGGATTCCGTCGAAAATTGATGAATAAAATAAATGCAAAAGAAATTGATATTGTGAAGTTTTTGATGGAAAACGGATTCCGTCGAAAATGGATGAATAAAATAGTTGCAAAAGAAATTGATTTTGCGAAGTTTTTCGGCGGAAAATGGATTCCGTCGAAAATGGATGAATAAAATAAATGCAAAAGAAATTGATTTTGTGACGTTTTTCGACGGAAAACGAATTCCGTAGAAGATTCTTGACAGAAAATGGATTCCGTCGAAGATTTTTGACGGAAAATGAATTCCATCGAAAATGGATGAATAAAATAAATGCAAAAGAAATTGATTTTGTGAAGTTTTTCGACGGAAAATGGATTCCGTCGAAAATGGATGAATAAAATAAATGCAAAAGAAATGGATTTTGTAAGTTTTTCGACGGAAAATGGATTTCGTCGAAGATTTTTGAAGGAAAATGTATTCCGTCGAAAATTGATGAATTAAATTAATGCAAAAGAAATTTATTTTGTGAAGTTTTTCGACGGAAAATGAATTCCGTCGAAAATGGATGAATAAAATAAATGCAAAAGAAATTAATTTTGTGAAGTTTTTTTGACGGAAAATGAATTCCGTCAAAAATGGGTGAATAAAATAAATGCAAAAGAAATTGATATTGTGAAATTTTTTGATGGAAAACGGATTCCGTCAAAAATGGATGAATAAAATAAATGCAAAAGAAATTGATTTTATGAAGTTTTTCGACGGAAAACAAATTCCATCGAAAACGGATTAATAAAATAAATGCAAAAGAAATTGATTTTGTGAAGTTTTTCGACGGAAAATGAATTCCGTCGAAAATGGATGAATAAAATAAATGCAAAAGAAATTAATTTTGTGAAGTTTTTTTTACGTAAAACGGATCCCGTCAAAATTGGATGAATAAAATAAACGCACAAGAAATTGATATTGTGATTTTTTTTGATGGAAAACAGATTCCGTCGAAAATGGATGAATAAAATAAATGCAATAGAAATTGATTTTACAAAGTTTTTCGACGAAAAATGGATTTTGTCGAAGATTTTTGACGAAAAATGTATTCCGTCGAAAACGGATGAATAAAATAAATGCAAAAGAAATTGATTTTACGAAGTTTTTCCTCGGAAAACAAATTCCGTCGAAAACGGATGAATAAAATAAATGCAAAAAGAAATTGATTTTGTGATGTTTTTCGACGAAAAATGGATTCCGTCAAAGATTTTTGACAGAAAATGAATTCCGTCGAAAACAGATGAATAAGATAAATGGAAAAGAAATTCTTTTTGTGAAGTTTTTTGACGGAAAACGGATTCCATCGAAAATGGATGAATAAAATAAATGCAAAAGAAATTGATTTTGTGTTGTTTTTCGAAGGAAAATGGATTCCGTTGAAGTCGGATGAATAAAATAAATGGAAAAGAAATTGATTTTGTGAAGTTTTTCGACGAAAAAAGGAAATCAGTTGAAGATTTTTGACGGAAAATGAATTCCGTCGAAAATGGATAAATAAAATAAATGCAAAAGAAATTAATTTTGTTAAGTTTTTTTGACGGAAAACGGATTCCGTCGAAAATGGATGAATAAAATAAATGCAAAAGAAGTTGAATTTATGAAGTTTTTCGACGAAAAATGGATTCCGTCGAAGATTTTCTACGCAAAATGTATTCCGTCGAAAACGGATGTCGAAAATGGAAATAAAATAAATGCAAAAGAAATTGATTTTGTGAAGTTTTTCGACGTAAAACAAATTCCGTCGAAATCTGATGAATATAAAATAAATGCAAAAGAAATTGATTCCGTGAAGTTTTTCGACGGAAAATGGATTCCGTCGAAGATTTTTGATTGAAATTGGATTCCGTCGAAGATTTTTGACGGAAAATGAATTCCATCGAAAACGGATGATTAAAATAAATGCAAAAGAAATTGATTTTGTGAAGTTTTCCGACTGAAAATAGATTCTGTCGAAGATTTTTGACAGAAAATGAATTCCATCGAAAATGGATGAATAAAATAAATGCAAAAGAAATTGATTTTGTGAAGTTTTTCGACGGAAAACGGATTCCGTCGAAAATGGATGAATAAAATAAACGCAAAAGAAATTGATTTTGTAATTTTTTCGACGGAAAATGGATTCCGTCGAAGATTTTTGACGAAAAATGTATTCTGTCGAAAATGGATGAATTAAATTAATGCAAAAGAAATTTATTTTGTGAATTTTTTCGACGGAAAACAAATTCCGTCGAAAATGGATGAATAAAATAAATGCAAAAGAAATTAATTTTGTGAAGTTTTTTTGACGGAAAATGAATTCCGTCAAAAATGGATGAATAAAATAAATGCAAAAGAAATTGATATTGTGAAATTTTTTGATGGAAAACGGATTCCGTCGAAAATGGATGAATAAAATAAATGCAAAAGAAATTGATTTTATGAAGTTTTTCGACGGAAAACAAATTCCATCGAAAACAGATTAATAAAATAAATGCAAAAGAAATTATTTTTGTGAATTTTTTTTTACGTAAAACGGATTCCGTCGAAAATGGATGAATAAAATAAACGCACAAGAAATTGATATTGTGAAATTTTTTGATGGAAAACTGATTCCGTCGAAAATGGATGAATAAAATAAATGCAAAAGAAATTATTTTTGTGAATTTTTTTTTACGTAAAACGGATTCCGTCGAAAATGGATGAATAAAATAAACGCACAAGAAATTGATATTGTGAAATTTTTTGATGGAAAACTGATTCCGTCGAAAATGGATGAATAAAATAAATGCAAAAAGAAATTGATTTTGCGAAGTTTTTCCTCGGAAGACAAATTCCGTCGAAAATGGATGAATAAAATAAATGCAAAAAGAAATTGATTTTGTGAAGTTTTTCGGCGGAAAAAGGATTCCGTCGAAGATTTTTGACAGAAAATGAATTCCGTCGAAAACAGATGAATAAGATAAATGGAAAAGAAATTCTTTTTGTGAAGTTTTTTGACGGAAAACGGATTCCATCGAAAATGGATGAATAAAATAAATGCAAAAGAAATTGATTTTGTGTTGTTTTTCGAAGGAAAATGGATTCCGTTGAAGTCGGATGAATAAAATAAATGGAAAAGAAATTGATTTTGTGAAGTTTTTCGACGAAAAAAGGAAATCAGTTGAAGATTTTTGACGGAAAACGAATTCCGTCGAAAATGGATGAATAAAATAAATGCAAAAGAAATTAATTTTGTTAAGTTTTTTTGACGGAAAACGGATTCCGTCGAAAATGGATGAATAAAATAAATGCAAAAGAAGTTGAATTTATGAAGTTTTTCGACGAAAAATGGATTCCGTCGAAGATTTTCTACGCAAAATGTATTCCGTCGAAAACGGATGAATAAAATAAATGCAAAAGAAATTGATTTTGTGAAGTTTTTCGACGTAAAACAAATTCCGTCGAAATCTGATGAATATAAAATAAATGCAAAAGAAATTGATTCCGTGAAGTTTTTCGACGGAAAATGGATTCCGTCGAAGATTTTTGATTGAAATTGGATTCCGTCGAAGATTTTTGACGGAAAATGAATTCCATCGAAAACGGATGATTAAAATAAATGCAAAAGAAATTGATTTTGTGAAGTTTTTCGACTGAAAATAGATTCCGTCGAAGATTTTTGACAGAAAATGAATTCCATCGAAAATGGATGAATAAAATAAATGCAAAAGAAATTGATTTTGTGAAGTTTTTCGACGGAAAACGGATTCCGTCGAAAATGGATGAATAAAATAAACGCAAAAGAAATTGATTTTGTAATTTTTTCGACGGAAAATGGATTCCGTCGAAGATTTTTGACGAAAAATGTATTCTGTCGAAAATGGATGAATTAAATTAATGCAAAAGAAATTTATTTTGTGAATTTTTTCGACGGAAAACAAATTCCGTCGAAAATGGATGAATAAAATAAATGCAAAAGAAATTAATTTTGTGAAGTTTTTTTGACGGAAAATGAATTCCGTCAAAAATGGATGAATAAAATAAATGCAAAAGAAATTGATATTGTGAAATTTTTTGATGGAAAACGGATTCCGTCGAAAATGGATGAATAAAATAAATGCAAAAGAAATTGATTTTATGAAGTTTTTCGACGGAAAACAAATTCCATCGAAAACAGATTAATAAAATAAATGCAAAAGAAATTATTTTTGTGAATTTTTTTTTACGTAAAACGGATTCCGTCGAAAATGGATGAATAAAATAAACGCACAAGAAATTGATATTGTGAAATTTTTTGATGGAAAACTGATTCCGTCGAAAATGGATGAATAAAATAAATGCAAAAGAAATTATTTTTGTGAATTTTTTTTTACGTAAAACGGATTCCGTCGAAAATGGATGAATAAAATAAACGCACAAGAAATTGATATTGTGAAATTTTTTGATGGAAAACTGATTCCGTCGAAAATGGATGAATAAAATAAATGCAAAAAGAAATTGATTTTGCGAAGTTTTTCCTCGGAAGACAAATTCCGTCGAAAATGGATGAATAAAATAAATGCAAAAAGAAATTGATTTTGTGAAGTTTTTCGGCGGAAAAAGGATTCCGTCGAAGATTTTTGACAGAAAATGAATTCCGTCGAAAACAGATGAATAAGATAAATGGAAAAGAATTTCATTTTGTGAAGTTTTTTGACGGAAAACGGATTCCATCGAAAACGGATGAAAAAAATAAATGCAAAAGAAATTGATTTTGTGTTGTTTTTCGAAGGAAAATGGATTCCGTTGAAGTCGGATGAAGAAAATAAATGGAAAAGAAATTGATTTTGTGAAGTTTTTCGACGAAAAAAGGAAATCGGTTGAAGATTTTTGACGGAAAACGAATTCCTTCGAAAATGGATGAATAAAATAAATGCAAAAGAAATTAATTTTGTTAAGTTTCTTTGACGGAAATCGGATTCAGTCGAAAATGGATGAATAAAATAAATGTAAAAGAAATTGAATTTATGAAGTTTTTCGACGAAAAATGGATTCCGTCGAAGATTTTTTACGCAAAATGTATTCCGTCGAAAACGGATGAATAAAATCAATGCAAAAGAAATTGATTTTGTGAAGTTTTTCAACGGAAAACAAATTCCGTCGAAATCTGATGAATAAAATAAATGCAAAAGAAATTGATTCCGTGAAGTTTTTCGACGAAAAATGGATTCCGTCGAAGATTTTTGAATGAAATTGGATTCCGTCGAAGATTTTTGACGGAAAAGGAATTCCATCGAAAACGGATGAATAAAATAAATGCAAAAGAAATTAATTTTGTGAAGTTTTTTTTTACGGAAAACGGATTCAAATTGATTTTATGATGTTTTTCGACGAAAAATGGATTCCGTCGAAGATTTTTGACGAAAAATGGATTCCGTCGAAAACGGATGAATAAAATAAATGCAAAAGAAATTTATTTTGTGAAGTTTTTCGACGGAAAATGAATTCCGTCGAAAATGGATGAATAAAATAAATGCAAAAGAAATTAATTTTGTGAAGTTTTTATGACGGAAAATGAATTCCGTCAAAAATGGATGAATAAAATAAAGGCAAAAGAAATTGATATTGTGAAATTTTATGATGGAAAACGGATTCCGTAAAAAATTGATGAATAAAATAAATGCAAAAGAAATTGATATTGTGAAGTTTTTGATGGAAAACGGATTCCGTCGAAAATGGATGAATAAAATAGTTGCAAAAGAAATTGATTTTGTGAAGTTTTTCGACGGAAAATGGATTCCGTCGAAGATTTTGGACGGAAAATGAATTCCGTCGAAAATGGATGAATAAAATAAATGCAAAAGAAATTGATTTTGTGAAGTTTTTCGACGGAAAACGGATTCCGTAGAAGATTCTTGACAGAAAATGGATTCCGTCGAAGATTTTTGACGGAAAATGAATTCCATCGAAAATGGATGAATAAAATAAATGCAAAAGAAATTGATTTTGTGAAGTTTTTCGACGGAAAATGGATTCCGTCGAAAATGGATGAATAAAATAAATGCAAAAGAAATTGATTTTGTAAGTTTTTCGACGGAAAATGGATTTCGTCGATGATTTTTGACGAAAAATGTATTCCGTCGAAAATTGATGATTTAAATTAATGCAAAAGAAATTAATTTTGTGAGGTTTTTCGACGGAAAATGAATTCCGTCGAAAATGGATGAATAAAATAAATGCAAAAGAAATTAATTTCGTGAAGTTTTTTTGACGGAAAATGAATTCCGTCGAAAATGGGTGAATAAAATAAATGCAAAAGAAATTGATATTGTGAAATTTTTTTATGGAAAACGGATTCCGTCGAAAATGGATGAATAAAATAAATGCAAAAGAAATTGATTTTATGAAGTTTTTCGACGGAAAACAAATTCCATCGAAAACGGATTAATAAAATAAATGCAAAAGAAATTGGTTTTGTGAAGTTTTTCGACGGAAAATGAATTCCGTCGAAAATGGATGAATAAAATAAATGCAAAAGAAATTAATTTTGTGAAGTTTTTTTACGTAAAACGGATTCCGTCGAAAATGGATGAATAAAATAAACGCACAAGAAATTGATATTGTTATTTTTTTTGATGGAAAACAGATTCCGTCGAAAATGGATGAATAAAATAAATGCAAAAGAAATTGATTTTACAAAGTTTTTCGACGAAAAATGGATTTTGTCGAAGATTTTTGACGAAAAATGTATTCCGTCGAAAACGGATGAATAAAATAAATGCAAAAGAAATTGATTTTACGAAGTTTTTCCTCGGAAAACAAATTCCGTCGAAAACGGATGAATAAAATAAATGCAAAAAGAAATTGATTTTGTGAAGTTTTTCGACGGAAAATGGATTCCGTCAAAGATTTTTGACGGAAAATGAATTCCGTCGAAAACAGATGAATAAGATAAATGGAAAAGAAATTCTTTTTGTGAAGTTTTTTGACGGAAAACGGATTCTATCGAAAACGGATGAATAAAATAAATGCAAAAGAAATTGATTTTGTGTTGTTTTTCGAAGGAAAATGGATTCCGTTGAAGTCGGATGAATAAAATAAATGGAAAAGAAATTGATTTTGTGAAGTTTTTCGAAGAAAAAAGGAAATCAGTTGAAGATTTTTGACGGAAAACGAATTCCGTCGAAAATGGATGAATAAAATAAATGCAAAAGAAATTAATTTTGTTAAGTTTTTTTGACGGAAAACGGATTCCGTCGAAAATGGATGAATAAAATAAATGCAAAAGAAGTTGAATTTATGAAGTTTTTCGAAGAAAAATGGATTCCGTCGAAGATTTTTTACGCAAAATGTATTCCGTCGAAAACGGATGAATAAAATAAATGCAAAAGAAATTGATTTTGTGAAGTTTTTCGACGGAAAACAAATTCCGTCGAAATCTGATGAATAAAATAAATGCAAAAGAAATTGATTCCGTGAAGTTTTTCGACGCAAAATGGATTTCGTCGAAGATTTTTGATTGAAACTGGATTCCGTCGAAGATTTTTGACGGAAAATGAATTCCATCGAAAACGGATGATTAAAATAAATGCAAAAGAAATTGATTTTGTGAAGTTTTTCGACTGAAAATGGATGCCGTCGAAGATTTTTGACAGAAAATGAATTCCGTCGAAAATGGATGAATAAAATAAATGCAAAAGAAATTGATTTTGTGAAGTTTTTCGACGGAAAACGGATTCCGTCGAAAATGGATGAATAAAATAAACGCAAAAGAAATTGATTTTGTAAGTTTTTCGACGGAAAATGGATTCCGTCGAAGATTTTTGACGAAAAATGTATTCTGTCGAAAATGGATGAATTAAATTAATGCAAAAGAAATTTATTTTGTGAATTTTTTCGACGGAAAACAAATTCCGTCGAAAATGGATGAATAAAATAAATGCAAAAGAAATTAATTTTGTGAAGTTTTTTTGACGGAAAATGAATTCCGTCGAAAATGGATGAATAAAATAAATGCAAAAGAAATTGATATTGTGAAATTTTTTTATGGAAAACGGATTCCGTCGAAAATGGATGAATAAAATAAATGCAAAAGAAATTGATTTTATTAAGTTTTTCGACGGAAAACAAATTCCATCGAAAACAGATTAATAAAATAAATGCAAAAGAAATTATTTTTGTGAATTTTTTTTTTACGTAAAACGGATTCCGTCGAAAATGGATGAATAAAATAAACGCACAAGAAATTGATATTGTGAAATTTTTTGATGGAAAACTGATTCCGTCGAAAATGGATGAATAAAATAAATGCAAAAGAAATTATTTTTGTGAATTTTTTTTTACGTAAAACGGATTCCGTCGAAAATGGATGAATAAAATAAACGCACAAGAAATTGATATTGTGAAATTTTTTGATGGAAAACTGATTCCGTCGAAAATGGATGAATAAAATAAATGCAAAAAGAAATTGATTTTGCGAAGTTTTTCCTCGGAAGACAAATTCCGTCGAAAATGGATGAATAAAATAAATGCAAAAAGAAATTGATTTTGTGAAGTTTTTCGGCGGAAAAAGGATTCCGTAGAAGATTTTTGACAG
This sequence comes from Gastrolobium villosum, assembly GCA_032173675.1. Classification (NCBI taxonomy): domain Eukaryota; kingdom Viridiplantae; phylum Streptophyta; class Magnoliopsida; order Fabales; family Fabaceae; genus Gastrolobium; species Gastrolobium villosum. Next base: position 1,124 of record JAVKPL010005896.1, on the reverse strand, counting down.
AAAATGAATTCCGTCGAAAACAGATGAATAAGATAAATGGAAAAGAAATTCATTTTGTGAAGTTTTTTGACGGAAAACGGATTCCATCGAAAACTGATGAATAAAATAAATGCAAAAGAAATTGATTTTGTGTTGTTTTTCTAAGGAAAATGGATTCCGTTGAAGTCGGATGAAGAAAATAAATGGAAAAGAAATTGATTTTGTGAAATTTTTCGACGAAAAAAGGAAATCGGTTGAAGATTTTTGACGGAAAACGAATTCCGTCGAAAATGGATGAATAAAATAAATGCAAAAGAAATTAATTTTGTTAAGTTTTTTTGACGGAAATCGGATTCCGTCGAAAATGGATGAATAAAATAAATGCAAAAAGAAATTGATTTTGTGAAGTTTTTCGGCGGAAAAAGGATTCCGTAGAAGATTTTTGACAGAAAATGAATTCCGTCGAAAACAGATGAATAAGATAAATGGAAAATAAATTCATTTTGTGAAGTTTTTTGACGGAAAACGGATTCCATCGAAAATGGATGAATAAAATAAATGCAAAAGAAATTGATTTTGTAACTTTTTCGACGGAAAATGGATTCCATCGAAGATTTTTGACGAAAAATGTATTCCGTCGAAAATGGATGAATTAAATTAATGCAAAAGAAATTTATTTTGTGAAGTTTTTCGACGGAAAATGAATTCCGTCAAAAATGGATGAATAAAATAAATGCAAAAGAAATTAATTTTGTGAAGTTTTTTTTACGGAAAACGGATTCAAATTGATTTTAGGATGTTTTTCGACGAAAAATGGATTCCGTCGAAATTTTTGACGAAAAATGTATTTCGTCGAAAACGGATGAATAAAATAAATGCAAAAGAAATCGATTTTGTGAAGTTTTTCGACGGAAAATGGATTCCGTCGAAGATTTTTGACAGAAAATGAATTCCGTCGAAAATGGATGAATACAATAAATGCAAAAGAAATTGATTTTGTGATGTTTTCGACGGAAAATGGATTTCGTCGAAGATTTTGGACGGAAAATGAATTTCGTCGAAAATGGATGAATAAAATAAATGCAAAAGAAATTGATTTTGTGAAGTTTTTCGACGAAAAACGGATTCCGTAGAATATTCTTGAC
>JAVKPL010005895.1:0-25561 GCA_032173675.1 Gastrolobium villosum | reverse complement strand
CAACCTGGTGTGGACAAGTTGGAGGAAGGTGAAGAGCTTCAGTGTGACCCTTTTGTGTAATTCATTATCTTCTCTCAGTTTTCTCAACTCTGAACTAATTGGAGATGACTCGCGGCATAAAACATCGTAAGAAAGTGAAGAGCAAGAGCAAGGTTCAATCTTGTGGCCTAGTCAACCCCTTCTATAACCTCACTTCGTTCTGGTTTTTTTGTCGGCATATTTCATATTTTTTTTTCTTTGTTTTTATGATAAATAAATAATAAATTCAGGGCTCGAAGAAAGGGGATGGGTCCTCTTCATCTTTGGCGCCACAACATCCAGTGAAGGTGTGGCAACCTGGTGTGGACAAGTTGGAGGAAGGTGAAGAGCTTCAGTGTGACCCTTCTGCTTACAACTCTCTTCATGCCTTTCACATTGGATGGCCCTGTCTGAGGTAGGTTAATGCGTTTTTTCTTTTCCCTTTAAATTTTTTTTTCTTCCTGTTTTGCACCCCAGAAAGAGTAAAAGAACAAAGCTTTGAGTTTATTTTTAATAAAAAAAAAAAGCCAATTTGTTTTGGTTGGATTTATTGTTAATAATAGGATCATAATTCATACAGTTTTTAAGTAAAGTTACTTTGGCATCAACATTGCAATTCAAAAGGAGAATCTTGGCCTGTTTATTCAGGCACTTGCTTTAATTTCTGATTAGTATCAGCAATCTTTAAGTTATGAATATGTTTTGGGACTTTTGACAGCTTTGATATTGTACGTGACACTCTGGGCTTAGTTCGAACAGAATTTCCCCACACAGTATATTTCGTGACAGGGACTCAGGTTAGCTTTATTTTTTATATTTGTTTTTGTTTTTTGGGATGTTTTATTAAACAACTTGGGGATTGTTACTATTCATTAGCAATAGCAAATGGGGTGAAAGGGAAGTCGATATCAAGCTTCATAGGACAAATATTTGGAAGAGAAATTTCCCTTTCAAAGAATTTCGAGTTTGAGTCTGGAATGCAGATTACTATTATTATTATTATAACTAGTAATTATCAGTATGACAATGAAAGTTAATACGTAGCAGCTCCTAGTTTTGTTATTCACTTGCTTTGTTTCTTTTGTCTTTTGTCTGTTGCCTTTTACTTAGTTGACAATGTCATATTGTTATATGATGGTGCATGTGCTACAGGCAGAGAAAGCTTCTTGGAATTCTATTGGGATTTTCAAAGTATCAAATATTTCTGGGAAGAGACGTGAGCTGGTGCCTAAACTTGAAGCTGATGACTCTGGAATGGATGGTGAGGAGGATAGTGATAGTGATAGTGAGGATGATAGTGAAGATGAAGATGGTGCTCGGGGTCCCATTTTGCAGGCAACATCCTCTTCATTTGAGTTTTTATTATGTCACTTCTTGGCTGTTTAAAATTTGATCTTACTCACATTTTTGTTCTTTTCACATCTACAGTTGCGGAAGGTAACTCACGAAGGATGTGTCAACCGTATACGCTCCATGACACAAAATCCCCATATATGTGCAGCTTGGGCAGATACTGGTCATGTACAGGTCAGATTTTTCAGCCATATGATCCTGTTTTTCAGTTTTGAGGTGAAATTCAAGAAAATATTCCCTTGTTTTTAGAATAAAACTAGTGCAAATTTGTGTGGTACAGCATTGTTCCTCATGTTATGATAAACTAAATTGAAGTAAAACTGGATACATGATGGAAAAAAGTTGGTTAATATCGAGTTTGTTTCGAGAGAAGACATATGATAAATGTTAATGTGATCATGTATGCCTGAGGCTAACATTTATGCGTATAATATGTCCTAGCTTATTATGGTTTTGGATGCATGTTTAGAGTTCCATTACACAACTAATTCGGTTCCAGTTTTTTCAGATGTATGGACTGGACCTTGACTAAGTAAATATTTTGTTTAATTAATCTAAAGATTTATTTTCTGAATTGGCTAATTAGAAGTTATTGAATTAATTAGAAATGAATTCAGATTGCGTGAAATGAGCCATGATTTTGCACTTTTAAACACTTCTGTGGTGGCAAATCTTTCTTATATGCTACTGGCTTGGGATAAAAGTGATGTTGATGTTGAGAGTATATAATATCTGTTGTACCAAAAAAGAAGTTTGTGGTTTCTGTTGGGGCAGAGTGTTATTTTAAGTTGGCAATGCTGTTGCCAAATGCCACAGAGTTCATAATGGGAATAGAGAGAGATTATTATTTTTATCGGTAAAGTTCTTCTTTTCAGCCAATTGTGTTGCTTGGTTTTGTTTTAAGTGCTGTTACTTTACTGTGGGTTGATGCCCCATATTTTGTTGATTCTAGTTGAGTCATTCCCCAAGTTCACCCTTTTCATAAATGTACTATCAAGCAGAAAAGAGTGCACAGTAAACCCCAAAATAACTGTTTGAATGATTGAAGTAAGCTACAAAAGGGAGTAATGTAAGTGCTTGGAAGTTGGAACTAAGGACTCACATTAGATTTATTTTGGTGAAAAAAATGAATATCATGAACCTAGTTGTAGGAAATGAGAAAACTCCTAAAAAGGTGATTGTTTTGTCTCAGTGGGAGCTTTAAGGTATTGTATTTTGAGGGAATAAATAGTTCTTATGTGGTTAGACATATACAGATTCTCATAGTTATGCTCTCTGTTTGGGGGATGAAAAATTTATTGGTTACTGTCTATACATTTTCTAAAATTGTTCTGTTTGGTGGTTTGACAGTTGATTCTTTTATGGTGTAAAAATGAACCAAATGTTGTCATTTTGACATGAAACTCAAACATGATGGGTTAATGTATTAAGTCATTTAAACAGATCTAGTGTTCCCTTTCAGGGGAAACTCTAGGATTGGGAAGTTATAATTGATAAGACAAAAGGCGCAGAGATCTTTTCATTTTGACTCTAAATGAGTGGAGGTTGGTGGATGCCAGAATGCATAAGATCGAAGTCTCAATAGAGAAAAGATGTTAATACGTGATTGTAGTTGTACTTCACTGGTTTAGTTACCGCTTACACAAACCTAGCAGACATATAATTTTGAAACATATGGAATCATAAAACTTTGACTTGACTTCATACATTAATCTTTGAAATAAGGCCCCATGTTTGTTTCATATTTGCTGATAGGACCACTGGACATCTTCTGTGGCTCTATAACTGTTTAGATTCTAATACTTCTGACAAATTTCAAAGCATTGTAGGATCAAATAAGATAAATTCCAGCTCCAGATATAGATGACTCTTAAATACAAGTGTGGTCACTTGGTCCTAACTGTTGTATCATATTCAAATTTCCGAAAATTCTTAAATTATTAACGGCAGCTAAGGTTATAAGATTGCAGTTTATATTTTTCTGCATCATCGCTTTCAATCAGAAAAGTTAAATTCCATTTCATTTTTACTTAGTCATGCCTTCTATTTAGTATATAGTCTAATACTTGAGTAATTGATGTGTAGGTCTGGGACTTAAGCTCTCATCTCAATGCTCTAGCAGAGACAGAAACAGAAGGTGTCCAGGGAGTTGCTGCAGTTTTTAATCAGGACCCACTATATAAACATAAGCACAAAGATGAAGGCTATGCTATAGACTGGAGTCCTCTTACTCCTGGAAGGCTTGTATCTGGTAATCTTTGGGTATACTTTTTTTAGTTCAGCTTTATTTTTCTTGCATGTTTTCATGTTTAGTTACAACAGAGATATGAGGCTTGATGATGATCTTCATGTTTGAAGGGGATTGCAAGAATTGTATTTATCTGTGGGAGCCCACATCTGCTGCAACATGGAATATTGACAATACTCCATTTATTGGACATTCTGCTAGTGTTGAAGATCTGCAAGTATGTACTAATGCACAAAGAAATTGTTGCTCTTCTTGTGGTTTGAGTATATATTTTGTGCAGTCCAATCTCTAATATAAGTAATTTTCCTTCATTTATAAATCTAATGAGAGTTGTATTAATCAATGAATACCTACAGTGGAGCCCTACGGAACCTCATGTTTTTGCTTCTTGTTCTGTGGATGGAAGCATTGCAATATGGGACACACGTTTGGGGAAGTCAGCAGCAGCATCTTTTAAAGCACATAATGCTGATGTGAATGTAATATCATGGAACAGGTATTAAAGCATTAATTTTATGATGTTCCATCAATTTGATTGCCATTCTTTATCTCCTTATTACTTTGTACTTCTTGCACTGAATAGGTTGGCTAGTTGTATGTTGGCCTCGGGGAGTGATGATGGGACTATTTCTATTCGTGATCTCAGATTGCTCAAGGTATGATAGCCTGTATATACATGAAAGGAAGAAAAAAATTGTTTAACATGCTTCATTTATAACGGGAAGGTTACTGTGTGCATTTGGTGTTCTCTCATGTCAAAGGTGTTTCAAGTTATGTCATATCTGGCTTCAATTTCCTGATCATTCTTTTTTTCCCCTATATGTCAAAGGTCCCATTTATGCTGATGCAAAAAGTGCATTGATTTGTGTGTAGGAAGGAGATTCTGTGGTAGCACATTTTGAATACCATAAGCACCCAATAACATCCATTGAGTGGAGTCCACATGAAGCCTCTTCTTTGGCTGTTTCCTCATCTGATAATCAACTTACGTAAGTAAATATGAAATTGGTGGTACTATATATAGAATGTCGATAGTCAAATTCCAAACAAATTTCAGGATTATTTTTTGCTTTTAGACATATCGCGAGCTTTATAGCGTGAGACTGCTTTTTTTTTTTAATCATTATCTTTAGGATTTTAAAAGTTTTGTGATCTTCCACGGCAGAATATGGGACCTTTCTTTAGAAAAAGATGAGGAAGAGGAAGCTGAATTTAAAGCTAAAACCAAAGAGCAAGTAAATACCCCAGAAGATCTACCTCCCCAACTATTGTTTATTCACCAGGTAGGTCGTACTCCATATTTATTATCTGAATGGTAGAACTCCCTGATTAGTTGTGTTTATTAATGTATTTTCTTTTAGGGTTTTATAAGAATTATGTTGTAGGAAAAGTGATTGTGTTATGTTATAGAGATTTATTTTGCGTGTCAATTTTATTTTATTTTTGCTGTGAGCCCCACAAAATATTGTGTGTAGGAAATTTTATAAGGTCATGTTAAATGATAGATGATAAACCCTTTCTTTTAACACAAAACAGGGACAGAAAGACCTGAAAGAACTGCATTGGCACGCACAGATTCCTGGAATGATTGTGTCTACAGCAGCAGATGGATTCAACATGCTTATGCCTTCAAATATTCAGACCACTCTGCCATCAGATGGTGCTTGATTCATGGCATCAGTGTTCAGTTTTCAAAGGCAGATATTTCTTATTGGTATTGCTACCAAAGTTTGGATAAGCTGCTCCTGGTGCATACATCCTGAATCTACTCCTTTGTTGAAGAAATTTTCCTTTTGTATTATTTTCCTTTTTCCTATTTGTTTTTTGTTTTTTGTTTTTTGTTCTTGGTTGTTTTCATTTCTTTCTGCAAGTTTTGTCATATGAGTAGACGCTGTTGGGAGCTTGGCAGTAATGTTATTATATTATATACAATAATTGCATGAAATTTTTGGACCTTAAGGTCCAATATTTTGCGTTACTCCCCATTACATATAAAATGAATCGTGCAATGCATTGTCCATATGAATGTTGTTAAACGTTTTAAAACTACAATTTTCTTTGACATTCTTGGTTGTAGTAGGCATCTGAGCAGTCTTCATTGACTGGCACATTCCACTATAAACAGGAAAAGTAAAACCATTTAAAATTGGACTAACTCTAATTAACAGTTGCTAATTAGGGTCTTCTTATGCCATTAGATATGATCATACTTGGATGATTAAACTTGAAGAACGAGGGGTTTTTTTATTTATCTTTTATAATAGAGTTCCTCTAGGGCAATAATTGTTTAAAAAGATAACAATGTAATGACTCATGAGCATTGTTGTCAAAAATTAGTGTAAAAATGTAAAAGCTTATGTTTTTACTGTAGTGGTGCGTGTCAAAATGCAAGTAAAAGTCATTCTTAATAAAAATTGGTAAAAACGCCATGTAAAAACATAAAAACTTACTTTTTTATCGTCTTGACCGTTTTTACTTAAAACTAATTAAAAAAATAGATTTTCTTTTACCAAAAAAAAAAAAAAAAAAATAGATTTACAAAAAAACAAATTAAAAAAAAAACTCAATTTTCATTTTCCCGAAATGATATGCACAATGTTTTGATATCTTTTTGTTTGGATGTATGTCTTTCATAATTATGTCCTATAAAGCTGCAATTGTATATGTTATGCTATGAGAATCATTTTATGTTTTTGGATCATTGTGTGCATTGAAAGAAGTGGAATGATATCCTGATGAGCGACGATTCAAAATCTACAGAGTATATTAAGCAATTAGAGCATATTGGTTATCCATTACTTGTAAGTTATCACTACTGTGTGCATTGAAAGAAGTGAAATAATATCCTGATGAGCGATGATCCAAAATCTATAGGGTGTATGAAGCAGTTAGAGCATGTTGGTTATCCATTATTTGTTAGTTATTACTGTTTATAATTTTGATACTTGGTTATAAAAAAAAAAAAATTCCCTTTTAGATAGATAAGTGGTTTAACATACATGTTCATTATGAGATATTTTTTTTACTCGCACATATATATATATAGGTAGGATCCTTTGACACCTCATCTGATAGTCGTTTTATAAAAAAAATATCAACGACTCTGATTTGTAAGCATGTGACATCATTAATCTTTTTTGATCTAACGGCTATCAAATGTCAAATTTAAAATTTGATACCGGTGTCAAAGGATCCTACCTCATATATATATATATATATATATATATATATATATATATATATATATATATATATATTTTATATCTTGATCTCAAGTAGTAGAAAGTATAAACTTTACGTTTCGTGTCGTTTCTATGTTTTACGTTTCTACCACCCCTTTCCATTTCTATGTAGAAACTCGAGTTTGACAACATTGCTCATGAGGAGATTATTTATTGTGGTCCGGGACCACCGTTCTTTTGGTGGTCCCTTACTGTAAATGGAAGGGTAAAAATGGAAAAGAGAAAAAATAGCAGGGGTAAAAATGGAAAGAAAATATTGATGATGTGAGAGGGAGCACCGAATTATTGGGTGGTCTTGGAGTATAAAAAAAATTTCCGCTCATGAGACCTTCAAGAAGTGCATCTCGTTTACCGCCGCAAAGCATTTAATAATTAATATTCTTTATTAATGTTAATTAATAAATGAAATTTGTTATTTATTTTAAAATACTAAATTCTTTTAAGTTATCAAAATATTAATTTTTAATGTAATATTTTTATTTTTATTTAATAATCAACGTCTTTTGGTACTCATTGACAATACCCTAATAATAATTTAAGCTTATGAGAAGAGGATGCCAACCTTCATTTACACATTCTTATTTTAATAACAAGTTGGTTTTTCTCTACCAAAAAAAGAAAGTTGGTTTCAAAAAGTTGTTAACACACAAAAGTCATACATTGTCTATCATAGAGAGAAAAAAAAATACAACAACTTAATATTATAGTTATGTATTTCCGAGAATATATAATGTGTAATTTTGTTTTGAATGGAACAGTAGTACTGAAAATGTTCTCTTCACAAACATGCTCGATCAATTGTATTGTTATTAAGTTAACATTAAATTTATGAGTCAAATAATAATTAGTATATAAATAATTATGATTTCTAATTTGTATAATTATGAGTCAAATAACACAGAAGAATTTCTTGCATCGATCACAATCAGATCTACTACATGAATACTCGAGCATATAAAATATATACACGTATGTTGATATCGTATTTGATACTTTTTTATAGATAGAATTTGAGAAATTCACATAACTTTGGGCTTAGCCCTGCTAATTTTTTCCGGCTATCCATTTTAAGACTTTTTATGGCACAACCTGCACAGCCTAACCAAATCCTCATATGGATGACTTTTTTATTGTTGCCGTAAACTTTTTAGGGAAATATGTGTGTCCACAAAGTTAAATCATTTTAAAAGAGAAATAAAAATTTGCACCAACAAAAAAAAAGAGAGAGAAATAAAAATAGGTTTGTGTTTTCTAAAGTTACTTTAGATAATAACTTTATCTAATGTACATCGAAACGACATCGTTTTGGGACGGAAATCATGGTGTTTAGTAATTTTAATTTATTTCAGGGTTATAATAGTCTTTATCATTCTAAATTTTAAATTTTCCAACCTCAAAACGACGTCATTTCGATGAACATTAGACAAAATTGTCTAAAGTAACATCAGAATTTTTTTTCCTTAAAAATAAATCATGAAAGAGGGAGAGAGCAGGAATTTTTTTTTTCTCTTTCTCTCCCGTGATCTATTTTTATCTCTCTCTTAAAAGACCATCATTATATTGGGAGAGGTATATAGTTACTATTTTTTTTCACTACCTCTTATTATCAAATCTTAATCGTTAATTTCCGCCAATCTAACGATTATTATTTATTAGAAATTAATAATTAATTAATAAGTATGACCCAATAATTTTTAATAAATTATAACCGTTAGATTGACGGAAATCAACGGTTAAGATTTAGTAGTAAGATGTAGTAAAAAAAAAAGATAGTAGGTATAATCTCCCTCTCATTTTAGATTACACATACTTTTCCCAATTTTTTAATGTGGTTTATATAGGAGGTTGTTGTTATATAATTTGAATATTGAATTTTAAATTTAATTTTGAATTTTGAATTTAATTTAGATAATTTCATTTTGATTTAGAATTTAATGTAATTTAGAGCATATTTATTTTTTGGTAGCTACAATCTTGCTAATTTCATTGAAATATTGACCATAAATAGGCTCAAAAATTATAAATTATAAATAAATAAAAATTGGCGACAACATGTAACCAACTCGCAATCAGCTCCTATTATATTAAATACAAAATACAATCACACAATCAGCTCTTATTAATTTAAATTTTAAATTTAACATTTCAAAATAGACATAAATATGGAGACAATACGTAACCAACTCTCAATCAGTTTCTATTATATTAAATACAAAATTCAATCGGCTCATATTACATTAAATTCTAAATTTAAAATTTAAAATAGATATAAATACGGGCATCATCAACCTTTTGTGCTGTTTCTCTGATAAACATGCTCCATCAATTGTGTTGTTATTAAATTAATATTAAATTTATGGGTTTTCGTTTTGTCTGTTACCATGACACAACAAAATTTCCTACACACAATATTTTATGGGGCCCACACTTTTTAAAACAAAATAAATAAATAAAAATTAAAGCATGCAAAACGAATCTCTATAACATTACACAACCACTTTTCCTACAACATAACTCTTATAAAACCCTAAATTTATGAGTCAAATAATGTCTTTATATAATTATGATTTGTAATCTGTATAAATTCAAGATTATTAACAATAACTACAATTTAATGATTTTTTATAAAAATTTAAATATTTAATATCATTTAAATTGGGTAAGTGATAATTTATAATTGCTATAGTTTTATTATTATTTTTACGACTGATCAATATCTTACTATTGTTTTATTTTCAACTGATCTATTAGAAATCGGGAGAAGTAAGAGGCAAACGAGAGTTGTTGGGATTAGCAACTTATAAATTTATTTAAACTTTTTTTTTCACAATATTCACTAATTTCGGAAGTGACAAATTGATGTCTTACTGTTGTGCATTTTTTGTCTCATTTATGAATGAAAATTGTGTGAAACAAATAAAACCAAAATTTATTTTGTAACCTACAAATATAAAGTACAAATCTTATAGGGTACGTTGGCATGGAAGAAATTTTTTTTATATTGAATCATGATTACTGAAAAAATGGTAAGAATATTAGTTTTTCAAAAAATTTACAAAAAAACTATTTGGCATGTGAAAATAGAGATAAGTTATACTTACAACTTTTTTTTTACAACCTCTTACAAACATATCTTAACACCGTTGATTTCCGTCAATTAACGGTTATGATTTTCGCAAATTAAATTCATTAATTAATTATTAAATCACAATAAATGATAACCGTTGATTGGCGAAAATCAACGGTATTAAGATATGATTGTAAGAGGTGGTAAAACAAAAGGTTGTAAGTATAACCTTCCTCGTGAAAATATTACCGAAAATTTTAAACAGTTTCTCAGTACTACTTTCCCGCGCAACCAAAATAATACCTTGTATTAAAGGGCCACTTATTGTAATTGAATTATATCAATAAATAAACATTTATTTTACAAGTAAATCCAAATAGTAACGAACATTTACCGGGGCGTTACAACAGAAATAGTCAAGAGATTGACCGAGCAATCCTGGGAATGTGGGTCATTAAGATCTTTAGGTTTGAATCTCCCTACCGAGAAAGGTGGTCGTCGTGGTTGGCCAAGAGATGATGATTCATTCTTCAACATCAAAACAACCGAAGACATGGTTGGCCTATCATGTGCATCTTCTTGAACACATAGCAGCCCAATACTCATGAGTCTCAAAAACTGATCTTCGGGGCATGAATCCAATAACAAAGGATCCTTTAACTCCATCCCCTTTCCCTCATTCCATAGATGCCATGCCTACAAAAAGATTCATGATGTTAAGAAAACAATTTTCACACATTTAGCAGATTTTGAGGTAGACACTTACTTGTGATATAAGGCTGGGATTGCTTCTAGAGATATCAAAACCCGCATTACGTTTCCCCGTAATGATCTCAAGCAATAGTACTCCAAAGCAGAACACATCAGATTTTATGGAATATATTCCCTCCATTGCATATTCTGGAGCCATATATCCACTGCAAATTGGAACTAAATTAAGTTAAGCAAGTAAATATATAAGTTAAGGGGAAATTTTCATGCAAGGAAATAAGTACTTACTATGTGCCAACTAACGTAACAGTGTTAGCTTCACCTTCACTTCCAGCAAATATCCTTGCCATTCCAAAGTCTGAGATCTTTGGATTCATGTCATAGTCCAACAACACATTACTTGCTTTTAGATCTCTATGAATTATTTTAAGTCTAGAATTTTCATGAAGATAAAGAATCCCCCTTGCTATTCCACTTATTATATCGAGGCGTTTGGTCCAATCGAGCCGTGCACGTTTCTCTGGATCTATATTCCACCACAAAAATGCAAATATGAAGTTCCCCATAAATTGTAAAATGAATGTTATTATCAATCTATTTTTTAATTGTTGAATTTTATTCCAATCAAATTGGTTGTTCCATCCTTAAAAAGGGGAGGAAAGAATATACTTACCAAAAAGGACATCCTCAAGGCTACCATTCTGCAAAAGTTCATAAACAAGAAGTTTCTCTTCTCCATCTACACAAAATCCCAGAAGCTTTACAAGATTTTTGTGTTGTAGTTTCTTTATTAGCTTAACCTCGTTTGTGAATTCCTCCATTCCCTGCACAGAACAAGTTGAGAGCCTCTTGATTGCTACTTCCAGGCCATCACCAAGTATACCCTTCAAAAAAAAATATAAGGGGTGAATTTTAGAAAACATTCATGTAAGAAAGGGTGAACTTTTAACTTGAATTTTATTTACCTTGTAAACAGGACCAAAGCCACCTTGTCCAAGCTTATTTGAATCAGAAAAATTTTCAGTAGCCACACAAAGAGATCCAAGATCAATATAAGGGAGGTCCTCATATATTTTGTCATTTCTTTCTCCAGTATTCTGCTGATGAAGTGATGATTTACTCTGCTGACAAAAGTTCTGAAGTTTCATTTGATGATTGTCTGTCCCATTCTTACCTAAAGACAACAACAAAATGAGTTAGGAGAAGAAAAGAAATTAGAAACCTGAACAAACCTTCTTATAAAATCTTACTTTGCTTATTCATTATAATCCTGAAAAAGTATATGCAGCAAATGGAAAATATTGTCACCAAGCCCACCACAACTATAATGCTTGTAATCATCCACCATATCTTGCTTGAACTATCTGCATAAAGGATCAATCAAATGCAGCTTTGAATGATTGTGGCCTATAATATGTTTTAGACCATTGTTAAAACTTGAAGTGACTTGAAATGCTTACCTCTTTCGTAACTGCCGGTTAAAAAACCTGTGGTTTCTGATGCATCAAGATAAAACGGATAAAATTCATATCTCAAGTACAGCTACGACTCAGAACTCTTGCACCGATTGAGTCATGACAACAACCTGGTAATTCTTTTCTGGCACTTCGCAGGCACCTATTGCATTGATTGGCTGATAAATCTCTGGTGCACTGCACTAAGGCATATATTGTTTTATCTTCAAAAGGGACTTCTCCAGTAGCATACATGTTTGCCGAAACATTAAAAGATGCCATATGAGTGATATTACTCAATATCTTATTCACAGCATGATGAAATTTTTTTGGTTCTGAAATCTTCTGTTGATTATCTTTGCCAATGTTCCCTGTGACATTCAACCTACCCATGAAATTCTTATTGGAATAACGTAATTGGCATACCTCCTCCCATACAATTGCTTCTTCTGCATGAGGGCAGAGTTTGACAATGTCCTCTATTGCCGTGGCTATGCAATTCATGCAAGTTTCATGTGAAACATAGTCGAGGCACATGTAGAGGCCATATACTCTATGTGAGGCAACCCCAAAAGAAGTATTATAGGAATTGGTGATTGAAGCATTGTAGGGTAAAGGTGAGAGGAGATTGTTTAGGTTGTTTTGAAAGGAAATTCGATTTTTATGGTTGATGCTTTTGGAACAAATTTCATATGGAAGGTCGGCAAAGGCAACCTCTGAAAGAAAAGCAAGAGAACAAAGAAGAAGGAAGAACTGAATGGATTTGGAAACCATTAGAGAATGAATCATTCTTCTTCTTTTTTCCTTCTGATTCTGAATAAGTTGGCAATCCTCTTTCAATATTTCTTCTTTCCGCATGTATTCAATCGTCTTCAGTAGAGTCTCTCCGAATTTGATTTATCAGAAGCAATGAACCCAAGGTTATTCAACTGTAGTAGGTATCGTTTGATGAATTTTTTGTATTGTGTATACTGAATAGAATCGTAAAAATATGTAATGTAATATCTATATGTAATATCTATCCTTTTTAAAGTAAAATAACCTCAAATCATCTTAGATCATAACCGTTGATTTCCATCCATCAACGACTATAATCATTGGGTCAAACTTAATGGGTCAAATTTATTTTTAATTAATTAATAATTTTTATTGGATAAATTTTAGGATGATGTTACTATTTGTATTTATTTTCAAGTTAATTTGAACCATAACGTTATTATTTGCATTTAATTTAGGATTTGAATCATGACATTATTATTTGTATTTTGTAATTTTGTACAGCTGCTTAATTCATCTCTGTACAGCTATTCATTTGTATTTACAAAAGAATTCAATCAAGGACAGCTATTCATTTGAATCATTGTTACGCACAAAGAAGATTAAAAAAGAATTCAAATTTCTCAGCCTCAACCATTTCGTAGAATTGGGGTTTCGGTTTTTTTTCCTTTTTTTTTCTTAATTTTTTTTTGTTATTTTTTGCAATTCGAATCTATGTTGCACCAATACTGATATGGGACATGATACGACACTCTTATACGTTAATTTTAAAAAATGTTAAATTTGACATGTTATGACACGTTTTAATATTAAATAATATTTTGATTTATGTAGTGTATATATATTATATTTAAAATTCACTAATTTAACAAAAAGTAAAGTTAAAGTCATAATACCCATCAATTTTGCAAAGAAATATAATATATTTCAAATATTTCTATTAAACTCAATAAAATGATAATTATAATCCAACGAATCTAATAGTTGGAAATAAAAATACAAAATAACACAAACTTTGAACATATTTTGAGTCTCTACAATACGTGTTGGAGTGTGGAACACGACACGTCAGGATTTTTGAAGTGTCAATTCATCATATATTCGAATCATAATTTGGATTAAAGGATGACTAAGATCTAACTAGGATCATATCTACATTTGAATTATAAGATGACTAGGATCTGAATAAAATCATATCGGCATTTGATTTATAGGATGACATTACTATTTGTATTTGTGTTTAGATTTGAATGATCGGGTTATTATTTACATTTAAGTTTAGATTTGAATCATAACGTTTATATTTGTATGTTGTATAGCTGCCTTATTCATTTCTATACAACTATTCATTTGTATTGATAGGAAGATTCAATCAACGACAAATTAGATCAATTCGGTAAAAATTCTATTACAATCCCTTTTTTTGGTTTGGAGTGGATCCTCTCATGTGTTAATTAACATGATTATGTCATGTGGGACCAATCGCGGACCCAAGAAAATTTCTCTATATCACCACATTTAGTGGTGGGGGTTCGGTGGCAGTGCCCCTGAATTTTTTTTTTGTAATTTGTTTTTAAATTAACGCTTGAACACGCTCATAATTTAGTTGCTTCCATAACAAAAATAAAGAAATCACTGGAATGGGAAATCATGGGAATGGGTATGTGACAGAGGAGGAATAATAAGTTTTCTCTCTAATCAATTTGCGTTGCAACGTTATTTTAATCATCTCTGTACGTTGCTACGTTGCTAACTAATATAAGAATAAATATCATTTTTGGTCCCTAACAAAAAATTCGGTCCCCATTTTAGTCCATTATATAAAAAAGAGTCACCTGATCCCTATGAAATTTAAAGTGGACCTATTTTAGTCTTTTTGAGACTAATGTAGGTCTTTTTTGAATTTTTGAGGATCACGATTTTAATTAAATTGATCCACTTTGAGTTTTTTAGGGACCTCTTCGAGACTAATTTTTGGAAAGGGACTAAAATGGGGATCATATTTTTTTGTAGGGACTTAAAATAATATTTACTCCTACTATAAATATTGAAGCAAAAGACAAATAATAACCTACATGACTACAACAAAATAAAAATAAAAATAAATCCAAAATCTCATGTCCGCATTTTAAAGATACTCCTATAAATTCTATGTACGAGTGGAAATTCTCACGTAACAAACAAGTACACACCTGGAGTATACAAGTATACACAGTTCATAAAACATGTCCCAATTTCTATGCTACTGTCAATAATGCATTGTAGCACCCCTAATGTGATATCAACGTGGTAAAGTACTAGACAAAATAATCTCATTAATGGAAGGATTTGTTGGCGTAGATGAATCGCTATGAAGCACCCTACTCAAAGAAAATGCTGGTTGTCTTGGTTGGGGAAGAGCAATTGATTCACTTCCTAGGAGAACCACAACATCTGACATGGTGGGCCTGAGTTCATGATCTTCCTGCACGCACAGGAGCCCAATGTGCATGCACCTTAGAACTTCGTCGGAAAGACATGATTCCAATAAAACAGTATCCACAAATTCCAATTATTTCCCTTCATTCCACAGCCGCCATGCTTGTCATAGTTTGAATTAAAAAAGTTATATATACTACAATTGAGGATTTACTAACAAGTAAATCAAGTGTTTGATTCAAGAAATTACATATACCAGCAGTGTCTGAGCAATTTCAGTCGTGTAAGAGTCGCTATTTTTTTTTTCCGCTGATGATTTCGAGCAAGATCACACCATAGGTGAAGTCATCAGATTTAACGGAGAACAAACCCTCCATTGCACACTCTGGAGCCATATATCCACTATTTTGTACATCAGCATCATGTATGAGTTCATTAGTTCAGTTCATGAATATTATGGCAATAACAGAAAATTAAACAAGGGTGAAAGTTTTGCCTTACTACGTTCCCACAACTCTTTTCATGTTTGCTGCATTCTGATTCTCAGAAAATATCCTAGCCATGCCACAATCTGATATTTTAGCAACTAGTTCATGGTCCAACAACACATTGCTTGGCTTTACGTCTCTGTGAATGTTTTTAAGCCGAGACTCCTCATGAAGATAAAGCAGTCCTCTGGCTATGCCGTTGATAATGCCATAGCATGTCTTCCAATCAAGTTTGGAACGTTTTTCTGGACCTTGAATAATAAAGAACAAGGGTCAATTGAATGTTATCTTGTGTAAAACCAATCAACGATACATGTGGAAGGTTTATGAAAAGGTAAGAAACCGAACAAACCAGAGATAAATTGATCAAGGCTTTTGTTTGACATGAATTCATATATGAGTAGCTTTTCCTCTCCCTCTAAGACACAGCCAAATAGCCTCACCAAATTCCTATGTTAAAAGTTTGGCAATTAGTTTGACCTCATTTTTTAATTCCTCTATTCCTTGCCAAGACTTTGTTGATAATCTTTTAACTGCTATTTCATTACCATCTGGCAGAACCCCCTGCAATTTGAATTCCAAAATCAAACATGATGACATGACTGTTAACCTTGTACACTGCACCAAACCCTCCATATCCCAGCTGATTAGTATCAGAAAAGTTATCAATAGCGGCCTTAACTGTTGCTAACTTCATGAACAGTTTATCAGAACTAATCAAGACACCTTGCGTAATTTCTATATGTTGGGTATGCTCTTTATTCACTAAGCCCAATGGCTTTAGTGAGTGAGCCCAAAGACCAATTAACCCATGAAGCTTAGGGTTAATGGGATTGTGTACGGGTATATAAGGACCTTTTTCTCCCTTGTGCCTCCTAGGGTTTCAGAAATCAGAAACAGAGAGGCAATGTTCATCATCTGAACGGTTGCCCACACAACTCCCTAATCCCCTTGAGTCATAGCCAGGAAGATCAACCGTAGAGCGGATTTTGCAACTATTCGTGGTGCGTTGCTGCAGATCGTGAGGCTAGAGAAGAAGATCTGGACGTGAGGAATTGTCACGCTCGCTTCTTCACCCCAGGTAATCAACCCCAGGTAATCAAAGCGGTGTTCTTCATTACTTATCGCATCGGTACGATTCGCTTCCGCGTTTCTGATGATTTCACCTTCACTATATTCTTGGGGCTAGTTAACTCTTGTAATAGATTCATTTCGCTTTTTTCTTCATCTGTTTCATTTTATATTTAAAGACACAAAAAGAAAAGAAATAAAAGAGAACTGAGGGTTGCAGTTCTTGTATGGATTATGGATTTTGTGAAAATGAATTACAATTATATAAATTTACCTCTGTCTGTATCCTTTTTTCGCCAGAAGCAAGCAGTGTACATCATAATAAGAACTGCTAATGTTAAAATTGACCTACATATAGTCAACACAAACATCCAAGGCTTCCATTTCCCTCCACCTTGTAAATTGAAACAAGCTTCTATTAATTCCTTTTTGACATAATGGATGAAATTAGGATGATGCTACAATCCTAATTCCCTATTCCCACCCCTCATTAACTACTTTAATTTCAATTTTCTTAAAATATTATTTATGAAATATGAATAAACAAATAGGAACAAAATATATTAAGATTAAACCTGAACAGAAATTAATCTATTAGTCAACATTGGGTTATTTTTGAAATAGGATTTTAAAGCAAGCAGCGAAGCTCAAAAGTATGAAAAATTTCTTTGATGTATACATGCAAATTGTCAGATTTAATAACCTTACCTTTGGAAGTTGGGTAAATCAACGGGTATGCTAATGATGTATTAAAGAACTCAGACAATTCAAACCTCACATTGCAAGTCCTACTAATAATCATCCCTCCTTCCCGGTAGGAACAGCATGCAGTAAGGTCCATTAACAGCTGATAATTCATTAAATCGGTTATAAATCAAAACCGGTTATCAAGTTCTAAACCGTTTTTTTTTAACAAATTCAAAATTGATTTTTGATGGATTATGCTATTTTTATAAGTAGTTGACCAACTATTTCTTACAAGAATCTTCATTGTTTTGCAAAATAAGGTCTTATGAAAGAAGATATTATCATTTCCAACTAGCCTCCTCCTCAAATTATTAGTTTACAAGATGAAAATTTACTCGCTTTTTATAACTATATAACTTTTATATCTTTGTATTTTATTTTTTCGATCTTAGCCCTCCCTAATTATGAAAAGGAAAAACAATTATCCATAAGATCAATATTAAAGAAATATTAATATTTCTTTCCAAATTTGTTTTCTCGATTGTCTTTCTATGTTTTTAAATTTCAATCCAATTTACATAGGGTTTTAATTTCATTATTCTTAACTTTTAAAGTTTTTTTTTTTTTTGTGTGTGTGTGTGATTCTTATGTGTATTTGTGAATTTAAGATTGTACATTGCAACTTAGAGATTTTGCATATGGTTGTTGCTTTAAAAAAGTTGTTTGTTTTTAAAAAGTAAATAAAGTGAAAAATATTTCTCCAGTCACCGGTGATAAAGTTATTTTTAGTGAGTTCAAAACAACGTTGTTTTGGGTTATAAGACTAAAAAATTATAATAATAAAGACTAAAATAACCTTGCAATATATTATAATTATAAAAACACCTTGATATTCATCCCAAAACGACGTCATTTTGAGTTCACCGGAGATAATTTTATCTCCGATAACTAGAAAAATCATTTATGTATAAATAATAACCTAATCGCGTTAACAAAAAATGACCGGGTTACCGATTTAAAAAAAAAAATAGTCGGGTCAAACTGGTTTCCACCGATTCTATTACAAGACGATTCATTGGCTAACTCAAACCAGCTAAATCCTACTTCACCGATTTTCGGATCAACTTAGCCGGATCTTGAGTTTAATATCATTGCCTCATTGGTATAAATTACTTATTAATATTATCATTTGGCAAATGTGGTTGTTATAATCATTGTTTTTAAAAATTCAACTATGATCTACTAAAAAAATTAAATTAGACCGTTGATTTGATTGGAAAATCAATAAATTGGTCAGGTCATATTGAATAAGATAATTTAGAAAATTAGACGATCATAAAATTGATAATAAAACTGTTCAATCGGTCCAAAATTGAAGATAAGAATTTAGTTTGAACCAATTTTTTTTATTTAACCAAATATATTATTTAAAACAAATAAAAATTTGAGTATAAATTGTTTTTTTTTTGGAAATGAGTATAAATTGTTATTATTTAACTTTTTATTATTATTTTTCACCTTACATGATAATAACATGATTGTTATATACTAATTTACAATTTTATATTAATATATTCAATTATAAAAAGTTTAAATGGGTGAACAGAATAGATAGTAAGGAATAAGGAAGTTGACAGAAATAACCACAAATATAGGTTAGGTTTGATTTGTGTTTTGAAAAATAGTTTTTTAGTTTTCAAAATAATGAATTTTAAAAACTCGTTTGATGAGACTTATTTTATAAAAAATATTTTGAAAATTATAATTATTTTTTTATTTTTAGAATCAAATTTAAAGAACATGTACGAGTTATTTTTATTTTTTATTTTAATTTTTAACTTTAAAAAAGAAAATATAAAAAATAACTATTTCGATAGTTATTTTACAAAACAATTTTAAAATAAAAAAGACCAGAATACAATCGGCTAATCCGAAACAAACAAACAAAACCCTATGATGTCCACCTAAACATTAACCCCTAAAACCCCAATCTGTTAACTCAGTGTGTTTCTCTCTCTGTATCCAACACCAACAGGTATGTCTTCCGCAACTTGAATCAACAGAGGATCTCTGTAGTGCTCTTTACCCTCTTTGTACTTTGTTTTTTATGGGTTCAGCACATCCTTTTTTTTTTCCTTTTCCTTTTTTTCTTTTTTTAAATGAAAACAATCTAAACGTTTTGAGATGGTAGATAAATTAGAATGTTCAACACAAAATATAGCCCCTTTAACAATGATGGACAAGTCAAGCTTGGATTATTACCGATTTTTTTAGTAATACGTAATCATAGAAAGCGTTATGAATTTCGATTTGTCTCTGTTATGTTTGGTATTTTGAGTTTCAACTAAGGTGTTATACGATTCCTTTTGTGTAATTCATTATCTTCTCTCAGTTTTCTCAACTCTGAACTAATTGGAGATGACTCGCGGCATAAAACATCGTAAGAAAGTGAAGAGCAAGAGCAAGGTTCAATCTTGTGGCCTAGTCAACCCCTTCTATAACCTCACTTCGTTCTGGTTTTTTTGTCGGCATATTTCATATTTTTTTTTCTTTGTTTTTATGATAAATAAATAATAAATTCAGGGCTCGAAGAAAGGGGATGGGTCCTCTTCATCTTTGGCGCCACAACATCCAGTGAAGGTGTGGCAACCTGGTGTGGACAAGTTGGAGGAAGGTGAAGAGCTTCAGTGTGACCCTTCTGCTTACAACTCTCTTCATGC
The DNA here is from genome assembly GCA_032173675.1 of Gastrolobium villosum. Classification (NCBI taxonomy): domain Eukaryota; kingdom Viridiplantae; phylum Streptophyta; class Magnoliopsida; order Fabales; family Fabaceae; genus Gastrolobium; species Gastrolobium villosum. The sequence continues at coordinate 5,307 of JAVKPL010005895.1, read as the reverse complement.
CTTTCACATTGGATGGCCCTGTCTGAGGTAGGTTAATGCGTTTTTTCTTTTCCCTTTAAATTTTTTTTTCTTCCTGTTTTGCACCCCAGAAAGAGTAAAAGAACAAAGCTTTGAGTTTATTTTTAATAAAAAAAAAAAGCCAATTTGTTTTGGTTGGATTTATTGTTAATAATAGGATCATAATTCATACAGTTTTTAAGTAAAGTTACTTTGGCATCAACATTGCAATTCAAAAGGAGAATCTTGGCCTGTTTATTCAGGCACTTGCTTTAATTTCTGATTAGTATCAGCAATCTTTAAGTTATGAATATGTTTTGGGACTTTTGACAGCTTTGATATTGTACGTGACACTCTGGGCTTAGTTCGAACAGAATTTCCCCACACAGTATATTTCGTGACAGGGACTCAGGTTAGCTTTATTTTTTATATTTGTTTTTGTTTTTTGGGATGTTTTATTAAACAACTTGGGGATTGTTACTATTCATTAGCAATAGCAAATGGGGTGAAAGGGAAGTCGATATCAAGCTTCATAGGACAAATATTTGGAAGAGAAATTTCCCTTTCAAAGAATTTCGAGTTTGAGTCTGGAATGCAGATTACTATTATTATTATTATAACTAGTAATTATCAGTATGACAATGAAAGTTAATACGTAGCAGCTCCTAGTTTTGTTATTCACTTGCTTTGTTTCTTTTGTCTTTTGTCTGTTGCCTTTTACTTAGTTGACAATGTCATATTGTTATATGATGGTGCATGTGCTACAGGCAGAGAAAGCTTCTTGGAATTCTATTGGGATTTTCAAAGTATCAAATATTTCTGGGAAGAGACGTGAGCTGGTGCCTAAACTTGAAGCTGATGACTCTGGAATGGATGGTGAGGAGGATAGTGATAGTGATAGTGAGGATGATAGTGAAGATGAAGATGGTGCTCGGGGTCCCATTTTGCAGGCAACATCCTCTTCATTTGAGTTTTTATTATGTCACTTCTTGGCTGTTTAAAATTTGATCTTACTCACATTTTTGTTCTTTTCACATCTACAGTTGCGGAAGGTAACTCACGAAGGATGTGTCAACCGTATACGCTCCATGACACAAAATCCCCATATATGTGCAGCTTGGGCAGATACTGGTCATGTACAGGTCAGATTTTTCAGCCATATGATCCTGTTTTTCAGTTTTGAGGTGAAATTCAAGAAAATATTCCCTTGTTTTTAGAATAAAACTAGTGCAAATTTGTGTGGTACAGCATTGTTCCTCATGTTATGATAAACTAAATTGAAGTAAAACTGGATACATGATGGAAAAAAGTTGGTTAATATCGAGTTTGTTTCGAGAGAAGACATATGATAAATGTTAATGTGATCATGTATGCCTGAGGCTAACATTTATGCGTATAATATGTCCTAGCTTATTATGGTTTTGGATGCATGTTTAGAGTTCCATTACACAACTAATTCGGTTCCAGTTTTTTCAGATGTATGGACTGGACCTTGACTAAGTAAATATTTTGTTTAATTAATCTAAAGATTTATTTTCTGAATTGGCTAATTAGAAGTTATTGAATTAATTAGAAATGAATTCAGATTGCGTGAAATGAGCCATGATTTTGCACTTTTAAACACTTCTGTGGTGGCAAATCTTTCTTATATGCTACTGGCTTGGGATAAAAGTGATGTTGATGTTGAGAGTATATAATATCTGTTGTACCAAAAAATGAAGTTTGTGGTTTCTGTTGGGGCAGAGTGTTATTTTAAGTTGGCAATGCTGTTGCCAAATGCCACAGAGTTCATAATGGGAATAGAGAGAGATTATTATTTTTATCGGTAAAGTTCTTCTTTTCAGCCAATTGTGTTGCTTGGTTTTGTTTTAAGTGCTGTTACTTTACTGTGGGTTGATGCCCCATATTTTGTTGATTCTAGTTGAGTCATTCCCCAAGTTCACCCTTTTCATAAATGTACTATCAAGCAGAAAAGAGTGCACAGTAAACCCCAAAATAACTGTTTGAATGATTGAAGTAAGCTACAAAAGGGAGTAATGTAAGTGCTTGGAAGTTGGAACTAAGGACTCACATTAGATTTATTTTGGTGAAAAAAATGAATATCATGAACCTAGTTGTAGGAAATGAGAAAACTCCTAAAAAGGTGATTGTTTTGTCTCAGTGGGAGCTTTAAGGTATTGTATTTTGAGGGAATAAATAGTTCTTATGTGGTTAGACATATACAGATTCTCATAGTTATGCTCTCTGTTTGGGGGATGAAAAATTTATTGGTTACTGTCTATACATTTTCTAAAATTGTTCTGTTTGGTGGTTTGACAGTTGATTCTTTTATGGTGTAAAAATGAACCAAATGTTGTCATTTTGACATGAAACTCAAACATGATGGGTTAATGTATTAAGTCATTTAAACAGATCTAGTGTTCCCTTTCAGGGGAAACTCTAGGATTGGGAAGTTATAATTGATAAGACAAAAGGCGCAGAGATCTTTTCATTTTGACTCTAAATGAGTGGAGGTTGGTGGATGCCAGAATGCATAAGATCGAAGTCTCAATAGAGAAAAGATGTTAATACGTGATTGTAGTTGTACTTCACTGGTTTAGTTACCGCTTACACAAACCTAGCAGACATATAATTTTGAAACATATGGAATCATAAAACTTTGACTTGACTTCATACATTAATCTTTGAAATAAGGCCCCATGTTTGTTTCATATTTGCTGATAGGACCACTGGACATCTTCTGTGGCTCTATAACTGTTTAGATTCTAATACTTCTGACAAATTTCAAAGCATTGTAGGATCAAATAAGATAAATTCCAGCTCCAGATATAGATGACTCTTAAATACAAGTGTGGTCACTTGGTCCTAACTGTTGTATCATATTCAAATTTCCGAAAATTCTTAAATTATTAACGGCAGCTAAGGTTATAAGATTGCAGTTTATATTTTTCTGCATCATCGCTTTCAATCAGAAAAGTTAAATTCCATTTCATTTTTACTTAGTCATGCCTTCTATTTAGTATATAGTCTAATACTTGAGTAATTGATGTGTAGGTCTGGGACTTAAGCTCTCATCTCAATGCTCTAGCAGAGACAGAAACAGAAGGTGTCCAGGGAGTTGCTGCAGTTTTTAATCAGGACCCACTATATAAACATAAGCACAAAGATGAAGGCTATGCTATAGACTGGAGTCCTCTTACTCCTGGAAGGCTTGTATCTGGTAATCTTTGGGTATACTTTTTTTAGTTCAGCTTTATTTTTCTTGCATGTTTTCATGTTTAGTTACAACAGAGATATGAGGCTTGATGATGATCTTCATGTTTGAAGGGGATTGCAAGAATTGTATTTATCTGTGGGAGCCCACATCTGCTGCAACATGGAATATTGACAATACTCCATTTATTGGACATTCTGCTAGTGTTGAAGATCTGCAAGTATGTACTAATGCACAAAGAAATTGTTGCTCTTCTTGTGGTTTGAGTATATATTTTGTGCAGTCCAATCTCTAATATAAGTAATTTTCCTTCATTTATAAATCTAATGAGAGTTGTATTAATCAATGAATACCTACAGTGGAGCCCTACGGAACCTCATGTTTTTGCTTCTTGTTCTGTGGATGGAAGCATTGCAATATGGGACACACGTTTGGGGAAGTCAGCAGCAGCATCTTTTAAAGCACATAATGCTGATGTGAATGTAATATCATGGAACAGGTATTAAAGCATTAATTTTATGATGTTCCATCAATTTGATTGCCATTCTTTATCTCCTTATTACTTTGTACTTCTTGCACTGAATAGGTTGGCTAGTTGTATGTTGGCCTCGGGGAGTGATGATGGGACTATTTCTATTCGTGATCTCAGATTGCTCAAGGTATGATAGCCTGTATATACATGAAAGGAAGAAAAAAATTGTTTAACATGCTTTATAACGGGAAGGTTACTGTGTGCATTTGGTGTTCTCTCATGTCAAAGGTGTTTCAAGTTATGTCATATCTGGCTTCAATTTCCTGATCATTCTTTTTTTCCCCTATATGTCAAAGGTCCCATTTATGCTGATGCAAAAAGTGCATTGATTTGTGTGTAGGAAGGAGATTCTGTGGTAGCACATTTTGAATACCATAAGCACCCAATAACATCCATTGAGTGGAGTCCACATGAAGCCTCTTCTTTGGCTGTTTCCTCATCTGATAATCAACTTACGTAAGTAAATATGAAATTGGTGGTACTATATATAGAATGTCGATAGTCAAATTCCAAACAAATTTCAGGATTATTTTTTGCTTTTAGACATATCGCGAGCTTTATAGCGTGAGACTGCTTTTTTTTTTTTAATCATTATCTTTAGGATTTTAAAAGTTTTGTGATCTTCCACGGCAGAATATGGGACCTTTCTTTAGAAAAAGATGAGGAAGAGGAAGCTGAATTTAAAGCTAAAACCAAAGAGCAAGTAAATACCCCAGAAGATCTACCTCCCCAACTATTGTTTATTCACCAGGTAGGTCGTACTCCATATTTATTATCTGAATGGTAGAACTCCCTGATTAGTTGTGTTTATTAATGTATTTTCTTTTAGGGTTTTATAAGAATTATGTTGTAGGAAAAGTGATTGTGTTATGTTATAGAGATTTATTTTGCGTGCCGATTTTATTTTATTTTTGCTGTGAGCCCCACAAAATATTGTGTGTAGGAAATTTTATAAGGTCATGTTAAATGATAGATGATAAACCCTTTCTTTTAACACAAAACAGGGACAGAAAGACCTGAAAGAACTGCATTGGCACGCACAGATTCCTGGAATGATTGTGTCTACAGCAGCAGATGGATTCAACATGCTTATGCCTTCAAATATTCAGACCACTCTGCCATCAGATGGTGCTTGATTCATGGCATCAGTGTTCAGTTTTCAAAGGCAGATATTTCTTATTGGTATTGCTACCAAAGTTTGGATAAGCTGCTCCTGGTGCATACATCCTGAATCTACTCCTTTGTTGAAGAAATTTTCCTTTTGTATTATTTTCCTTTTTCCTATTTGTTTTTTGTTTTTTGTTTTTTGTTCTTGGTTGTTTTCATTTCTTTCTGCAAGTTTTGTCATATGAGTAGACGCTGTTGGGAGCTTGGCAGTAATGTTATTATATTATATACAATAATTGCATGAAATTTTTGGACCTTAAGGTCCAATATTTTGCGTTACTCCCCATTACATATAAAATGAATCGTGCAATGCATTGTCCATATGAATGTTGTTAAACGTTTTAAAACTACAATTTTCTTTGACATTCTTGGTTGTAGTAGGCATCTGAGCAGTCTT
>JAVKPL010005894.1:0-25097 GCA_032173675.1 Gastrolobium villosum | reverse complement strand
AGGATTCTTTTTATCTCTCTATTGGAGACTTCCACTTGCCCACTAGTTTGAGGATGATATGGTGTGGCTATCCTGTGTCTCACTCCATATTTATCCAACAAACCCTCAAAATGTCTGTTACAAAAGTGAGTACCCCCATCACTAATGATAGCTCGAGGTACTCCAAACCTTGTAAAAATATTTTTCCTTAGAAAATTTACAACCACCTTAGCATCATTAGTGGGAAGAGCAGCAGCTTCTACCCACTTAGAGACATAATCCACAGCCACAAGGATATATTGGTTAGAATAAGAAGATGGAAATGGACCCATAAAATCAATGCCCCAAACATCAAATAGTTCCACCTCTAAAATATTATTCAGGGGCATCTCATCCTTTCGTGAGATATTTCCTGTCCTTTGACATTTATCACATTTTTCTACGCAATCTCTTGCATCCTTAAAAAGTGTTGGCCAGTAGTAACCGCTTTGCAAAACCTTCTGTGCGGTTCTATTGCCCCCAAAATGTCCTCCATAGTTAGAAGAATGGCAATGCCATAAAATCTGGCCCACTTCAAACTCCGGAACACATCTGCGAAGGATCCCATCAGCACATTGGAAATATAGATGTGGATCCTCCCAGAAATAACGCCTTACTTCTCGCAGAAATTTCTTCTGTTGTTGCCTTGTAAGGTTGGGAGGCAACTCTCTTACCACTTTGTAGTTGGCAAAATCTGCGAACCATGGAGGAACAAAGACTGCCATCACCTTCTCATCAGGGAAATAATCATTGATTTCTTTTTCTGAACTATCTTGTAGTTCTTTTGCCTGGATTCTAGAGAGATGATCAGCCACTTTATTTTCTACTCCAATTTTGTCCCGAATTTCCAAATCAAATTCTTGAAAAAGTAGCATCCACCTTAACAATCGTGGTTTTGCGTCCTGCTTAGTCATCAAAAACTTAATAGCAGAATGGTCAGTAAAAACAACAATTTTAGATCCTAACAAGTAAGGTCTAAATTTGTCCAATGCATAAACTACTGCTAACATTTCTTTCTCAGTTGTTGCATAATTAATCTGAGCATCATTCAAAACTTTGCTAGCATAGTAAATGACATGTAATAATTTTTCCTTACGCTGACCAAGGACTGCACCAATTGCATATGCACTGGCGTCACACATAAGTTCAAATGGAAGGTTCCAATCGGGAGCTGTAAGCACTGGAGCTGTAGTAAGCTTTTCTTTTAACACATGGAAGGCCTTTGAACAAGCATCATCAAACAAAAATTCAGAATCTTTCACCAAGAGTTGGCTTAATGGTTTAGCAATCTTGGAGAAATCCTTGATGAATCGCCTGTAAAAACCTGCATGTCCTAGGAAACTCCTAACAGCATTTATATTTACAGGAATGGGAAGTTGTTCAATTAACATTAATTTTGCTTTATCAACTTCAATCCCTGCATTAGAAATTTTGTGTCCCAGCACTATACCTTCAGTTACCATAAAATGGCACTTTTCCCAATTTAAAACCAGATTTGTCTCATTACATCTTTTCAAAACTTTGGATAAATTGTTCAAACAAAAATCAAAATTAGAGCCAAAAACAGAGAAGTCATCCATAAATACCTCTAGACCTTTCTCCACCATATCTGAAAAAATGGATAGCATGCACCTTTGGAATGTGGCAGGTGCATTACAAAGGCCGAATGACATTCTTCTGTATGCAAAGACTCCAAATGGGCAAGTAAAAGCTGTCTTTTCCTGGTCTTCAGGAGCTACTGGTATTTGGTTGTAGCCTGAATACCCATCCAAGAAGCAATAATAAGAATGGCCCGCCAATCTTTCCAGCATTTGATCAATAAAGGGTAGTGGGAAATGATCCTTCCGTGTAGCTGTGTTCAACCTCCTGTAATCAACACACATTCTCCAACCCGTGATAGTTCTGGTTGGAATCAACTCATGTCTTGCATTGGTAATTACTGTTACCCCACCCTTCTTTGGCACTGTTTGAACCGGACTTACCCAGGCAGCATCAGAAATTGGGTAAATCATTCCTGCATCAAGAAGTTTTACAACTTCCTTCCTTACCACCTCTTTCATTGTTGGGTTCAATCTCCTTTGTGGTTGCCTCACAGGTTTAATATCATTTTCCAGGAGAATCTTATGTGTACAAAAGGAAGGATTTATGCCCTTTAAATCAGCAATAGACCATCCTATTGCGGTTTTATGAGCTTTTAAAACTTCCACCAGCTCCTTTTCTTGACCTTCAGATAGAGCTTTGTTGATGATTACAGGATAAGTATTACCATCTCCCAAAAACACATATTTCAAAGTGTCTGGTAATGGCTTCAACTCAACTTTAGGGTCACCAACCTCTATGTCTTCAGCTTTCTCTTTCAGTACCTCTACAGTAAGTCCTTCTTTTTCAAAAGGTACATAATCACGAGCCTTCAACTCATAATCAAGCTCTTGAGGTCGTTCTTTCTTATGTTGAACAGACTCAACTTGGAAACAATCATTATTATCAGCCGGTCTCTTCATAGCTTCTGATACATTGTAGATAATTTCCTCATCGTTCATTCTTAGTTTAATCATCTCTTGTTCAACATCAATTAGGGCTCGGGCTGTAGCCAAAAAGGGTCTTCCTAATAACATGGGCTTCTCACTCCCTTCTCCCATATCCAATACCACAAAGTCTGCAGGAAAGATAAACTTATCAACCTTGACAAGAATATCTTCTATGATACCATTAGGTTTCCTTACGGATCTGTCAGCCAATTGGAGTGATACCTCGGTGGGTTTCAATTCCTCAATCCCCAATGATTTGTAGACTGATAAGGGCATTAAATTAATGCTAGCCCCGAGATCACATAAAGCTTTCCCAATGCCAATATCACCAATAGCAATAGGAATATTAAAACTTCCTGGATCACTCAGTTTATCTGGAATTTTCTGCTGGATAAAAGCACTACACTCTTCAGTGAGTGTTACAGTTTGGCATTCCTGCAGTTTTTGTTTCCTGGATAAAAGATCCTTCATGAATTTTGCATACCCTGGCATGTTTGCCAGGGCTTCCGCAAAAGGAATATTGATATGTAGTTTCTTGAAAATGTCCAAGAATCTATCATAATGTTTGTTGTAGGCTCCCTTCTTGAATCTTTCTGGATAGGGTGCCTTAGACATAACATATTCGTGGCTTAACTCATGCTTTTCTTTTGCCACTACTGGTTGTTCTGCAACCTGCTCTTTTTCATGTTAGCATATGGGTGTCCTAGAGACAATTTTTTGATTAAATAAAGGACACTAGATGTAGAACTTTGTCTGTCGCAAATAAATGTAAGCACTATTTATTCAGTTTCATATTGTGTCTCGATATTACTGTCAATATTATATGAATGAACTGGATAAACCCCTTGGAATAGAACAGGTATCTCTTGAGTATCTGTGATGAGATCACGATCATGAGGATTCAAGGATATTGCATGTCTATTCCTAATTATATGTTCCTAGTCTAGAGACACTGAGTTTGGGGATCAGTGATCTCGAGTAAAGACTAGTACGACTTATCTACTTGTATATGGATACAAGGTAAAGACCTCATGAGCTGCAGATATGGAGATATCTTAGCTAAAGTCGTGGGTGGACTATAAGAGTATAGCTCGCACTGAACAGACCCAAAAAGAGACTCTATGAGGAAATCTCACAGATAGTGTCATTAGAGTAATCTCTTTATGTTTGGGTATGTCTTTCCTTAGACCAGAAGTTATTACCTAGACTGTGTTCTTGAAGGCATGTTTTGATTGTATGCCTCGTCTGCCTGAAACATGGAGACTCATAGGTATATTGTTGGGCGTGTCCTTAAAGGGCACAAGGGCTAGGGTAATAAGCTGAAGGAATTCGTCAAATCTCTGTGAGAGATTAGGTTATCTGTAAACCGGAGAAATCGAGATGACATTTACAGGGACTCGGGAATCTATGCATAGTAAAAGAGATCATGAGATGATCTGCCTTTAGAGTCAGTAAATTAAAGATTCCCTATTTCGAATAAAGCTTACCCTAAACCGCAGGGGTTGATACATTTCCTTACCCTAGGTTAATGGGAAGATAACCGAGACGAAGGGAAATACATACGGTAACCAAATATGTGTAATAAGTTGATCAAGTCATTAATCTGACTAGTTCTGGGGCAACAAAGCATTGCTAGTGCTCTGTGTTGTCATTAATTGGGTTGTGGGCTTGTTGGGCCCAAGCCCAGTTATGTCAGTAGCTAAGTTGGACCTAATGGGTCACACACTAACACCTTGTAGTCATGATGGACTAGCTTTAAAGGTATTTGGCCTAATAATGTTATTAGCCCAAGAAGCTGTTTGGAAGCCCACCTAATTGGGTGGGTGGTGCATGGAGTTTAGTAATGGGCTTGGATAGTCCAAGCCATTACTAATTAATTTAATTAGTTAAATTAATAATCAAATATTTGAATTTCGAATTTTGAATTTGAAATTTGAATTTTGAAATTTGAATTTAGAATTGGAATTTCGAAATTCGAATTTTGAATTTGAAATTTGAAATTTGAAATTTGAATTTGGATTTGAATTTTGAAATTCGAATTTTGAATTTGAAATTTGAATTTTTGAATTTTGAATTTTGAATTTGAATGTTTGAACGTTTGAATTCAAGTGTTTGAATTCGAATTTGAATTGGTTTTGAAAAGTTATTTCATAACAAAAGGATAAGACAGGATCTTATTGGAGCATATTCCTTGGATGAAGAAGCATCTTTGGAGGCTCTCCCTAGGCTGTTTGGTGCGCAACTTTTAGGTGATAAGAGTGTTATCTTATCACTTAAAACAAACCTCCATTCAGATTTGGTGGTTGAGGGAATCAGTGGGTGAGTTGATTCAAATTTTGAATGCAACTACTCAATGTATTTGGACCCTTTCTGGGGCTGAATTATGCGCATGAGAACTATATACTATATGATAGTTTATGAATTTAAGTTTAAATTAATTTGAATTTAAATTCATGTGGATAAGATTAGAGGTTGTTGGCAAAGTTAGTTTTTGCAACAGCTCCACCTTATCACACTGTTTCATGCACAACTTTCAAAGAAATTTGAAAGTTTGTTTTCATTTTGAATGATTGAATTCCCTCCTCCTCTCCAAAGGGTGCGCATAAATATGACATGTTCCTCACCTTAGGTTTCAGTGAAAAACCTAGCCAACTCTCCTCCATCTATGCACCATTCTGTAGGGTAGCTCAGTACACCTTTCCAAACAGGATACCTGGCCTCCACCTTCACCACTTGTGCGCATAGCAAGCCTCATTGTGGTGTTCATCTGGTGGCTTTCAAGAAAGAGTTCTTGCATCATAGACGAACGGTGGTGTGGATCACCATTAGAGGGTTTGAACCCTTCAAGCCTGACATCTCATCTCCCTGACTGATCAGGCCAAAACAAGGTAACATCATGCTGTCTTAAAGCATGAACCTATGAGTGCATGTATGTTCCGCAGTAAAATTTTTGTTTTACACCTTACATGCATCGGCCTTCAAAGGCCAGTTTACTTTCAAGTGGTATCAGAGCCCGGTTGCTTTACCATCGACGGGTGATGGTACCTTGTTTGTGAAAAGAGTCTTTCACGGTCAAAAATCTTTAAAGGGTTAAAGTTTAAATTCTGCATGTGGATTTTGAATCACAAATCCTTTAAAGTGTTAAAGTTTTTGTTTTTATGAACATGAAAATTTGATTCTGTGTTCATAAAACATTATGCATCATGGTTTAGTTTCTTTTTCTTTATGAAAGTTTTAAAAGGAACACCCTTTTTGAAAGGGAGATTCGGCCATGGAGGGTACTAAGAGTGCCTTGAATGATTTCTTATTTTTCTCCATGAATTGTGTCATGTTTATATGCATGAAATTTTGAGACAAAATTTATCATGTAGTTACCTATATGATTCGGCCATATGGAGATTTATGGCTACATGCATGGTTTAATTTTGTTTTCTTTAAGAAAGAATTAACAAAATTTGAATTGAAATTGTTTTTAAATTCGGCCAATGAGAAATTTAAGATTATGAATCTTGATGTTATTTTGATGTTTAAATGTTAAATGTCAAAATACATGTGAAAATGTTATGTGATAATATAATGTTTGTGTTTGCATGTTTTGAACTTTTCAGGTACAAACAGGAAGGGGATGGTCATGGTGCCCGGATTTGAATTTTTTTGAATTTTAAATTTATGTGTAATCGCACATTTTAATTTACAAGTGTATTTGTAATTTAAATTTTGTAATTTTGTTCCTCCAAAATGTTATGGAGTTTCTTTAATTATTTGTAATTAGAGAAATAGGCTAGTGGCGTATAGACGACAAGCGGCCGTTGCTTAAAGAAGCAAAAAGGACAAAAGCGCGAGCACCATGGCTATCTCAATATAAACTGTTTATATGCATGTATGATTAGAACGTCTAGTATGCATGAATTGGGCAAACCGCGTTTTGTATGGTTATTATGTTTGTCCAAAAGCGACTAGTGTATACCGATAGATGTTTGACATAGGTAACGACTAGCATGATAACTTACAATATGCGTTTGATGGGACCTAATTAACCCCAAGATAAAAGGAACCCTTAAAAGGAATAAATAATTAAGCATATGATTATCTCCCACCACCAATGCTACTCAAAACTCTTCTACGTAGTGGTGCTCCACAACTCAGTTGGGACCCACTATTTCGTTGGGCTAGAGTAGTGTTTGAAGTGTAAGACACTTAGGGTGCTGGTTTAATGCTTAACTAAGACATAAGTTGCAGGCACAGCCGGGCTTATGTGCTTAGGGTAATGGTGCTAGGTTGGTTGCATGAGATGCACCACTAAGTGACAAAGAGTTGTCAACCTAATGTTAAGAGAGGGTATGAGATACTGTTGATAAAGATCAACCTTTTATTTAAATTAATCTTGCGGTCTCAGACGGAGGTTAAAATAAATAATCGCACTCTTAATCCCACTAAGGTAAAATCTAAAGTAGATTAACCCTAAGTCAAAAGGAAGGGTCATTGACTTAGATAAAATAGTGGGAGGGGCAAATTATTTCAAGTCTTTAATAATTTGCTTTTAAATACATAACCGTATATTAACTAAAACTATCTTTACATCCTTTTCAGCTTATAGTATGACTAATCCACTGTCACTGCGTTCAATACTCGATACGAATAAACTGACCGGTTCGAATTTTATGGACTGGTATCGGAACCTAAGAATAGTTCTAAGGGCCGAAAAGATTGCCTATGTTTTAGATGCTATAATACCCGTAGCTCCACGGGAAGGGGAAGAAGGGTTTGCGGAATTTGATTTCGTAACCCATCAACAGCACTTGGATGACAATGTGATGGCAGTATGCATCATGTTGGCGTCCATGTCGCCTGAACTGCAAAAGCAGCATGAGCATATGGATGCTCCCTCTATTATCGTACATCTCAAGGAGTTGTATGATATTAAAGGCAGGCATGAGAGGTATGAGGCCTCAAGAGAACTGTTCTCTTGTAGGATGACTGAGAGCATGTCTGTTGCCAGCCATGTTCTCAAGATGATCGGGCTGATTGAGAAGCTAGGAAACCTAGGCTTCATCATGGATGCCGAGCTAAGTAATGACTTAGTCCTCACCTCACTTCCACCTTCCTTCAGTCAATTCATCATGAATTACAATATGCATGGGATGCAAGTGAGCTTGCCTGAGTTGTTAAGCATGTTAACAACAGCTGAAGTGTCTATCAAGAAGGATAGGACACAGGCTCTTTTGATTGGTGGGCCTAGCAAGGCCAAGGGAAAGGGTAAGGAGCCTGCAAAAGGTGACCCCCTTAAGCCCAAAGGAAAATCCAAGAAGAAGAAGGGCAAGAAAAAGGGTAAGAAGGCACCTAAGGACAAGGGTGATGCTGAGTGCTTCCATTGTGGCAAGAAAGGCCACTGGAAGAGGAATTGTCCAGACTACCTGAACAATGTGAAGGACAAGAAGCATGGTGATGCTTCTGCCTCAGGTATTTTCATGATTGAGATAAATTATTCTTATGCTAATCCATCCTCATGGGTATTGGATACCGGATGCGGTTCTCATATCTGCAATATGTTGCAGGTACTTAGGAGCCCAAAGAGATTGGATAGAAACGAGGTGGATCTCCGCGTTGGTAATGGAGCAAGAGTTGCTGCTCATTCAGTTGGAGATGTTGACCTTATTTTGCCTACGGGCCTTTTACTGCATTTGAATAATTATCTTTATGTTCCGCAAATTTCTAGAAACATTATTTCAATTTCTTGTTTAGAACAAGATGGATATACTTTCAGTATTAGGAATGGTACTTTTTCTATCATTTTGAATGATATGGTTTACGGTACTGCTTCTTTAATAAATGGATTGTATGTGTTGGAAATAGGAAATGAAGTGCTCAATATAGATGTGAAACGACCTAGGACGGATAATCAATCTTATCTTTGGCACTGTAGACTAGGGCACATAAATGAAATAAGATTGTCTAGGATGCATAGAGATGGATACCTGGACTCCATGGATTTGGAATCCTATGGACAGTGTGAATCTTGTCTAGCTGGGAAAATGATTCAACAAAAGCCCAAAGGGCTTGAGAGTCATAGGGCTAGTGAGTTATTAGAACTCATTCATACAGATGTATGTGGCCCAATGTCTATTGAGGCTAGAGGTGGATATTCTTATTTCATTACCTTTACAGATGACAAATCAAGATTTGGGTATATATACCTAATGAGATATAAATCTGAAGCTTTTGAAAAGTTCAAAGAGTTTAGGAATGAGGTGGAGAAACAGCGTGGCAAGATGATTAAGACATTACGATCAGATCGTGGTGGTGAATATTTGAGCCACGAGTTTCAGGGTTATCTGAGAGAAAATGGAATTCTCTCACAATTTACCGCTCCTTACACACCACACCAAAACGGTGTCTCCGAAAGGAGAAACAGGACCTTGTTAGACATGGTTAGGTCTATGATGAGTGAGACTCAACTTCCAAAATCGTTTTGGGGATATGCCTTAGACACAGCGGCATACCTTCTAAATAGGGTACCGTCTAAATCTGTTCAGACCACACCATATGAGATATGGAGTGGTAAGAGACCCAACCTGAGTTACCTCAGGGTATGGGGATCGCCAGCTTATGTCAAAGCGTTGACACCAGACAAACTTAGTGCTAAGAGTACTAAATGTCTATTTGTGGGGTATCCTAAAGGTACTAAGGGATACTACTTCTACTCCATGGAAGAACACAGTGTTTGTTTCAAAGAATGCTGAGTTCCTTGAGAAGGATTTGATCTCTCAAGGAGGCAGTGGGAGTAAGATTGATCTTGAAGAAGTGCAAGATCCACAAGAACAGATTGAGGAACCCGAGTCTGCTCCGCAGGAGACGTTCTCCAATGGAGAAGTAAACACACAACTCCGTAGATCTACGAGGGTCATCCATCCACCTAAAAGGTACGGGTTTGTGATTGAGAATCAGCAAACTGTTGAGGATGATGAACCAAGTAACTACGAGAAGGCGGTCAAAGATGTTGACTCCTCAAAATGGCTTGAAGCCATGGAATCTGAAATGGATTCGATGTATCAGAACAAGGTATGGACCTTGGTTCCTAAACCGCATGGAATAGTTCCTATCGGTAATAAATGGGTCTTTAAAAGTAAGTCTGATGCAGATGGCAACGTTCAGACCTACAAAGCTAGGTTGGTGGCGAAAGGGTATCGTCAGAGACAAGGAGTTGACTATGATGAAACTTTTTCACCAGTTGCCATGATCAAATCTATTAGGTTCATGCTTGCAATAGCAGCATACCACGACTATGAAATTTGGCAAATGGATGTCAAGACCGCCTTCTTGAATGGGTTCTTGAAGGAGGAAGTGTATATGACACAACCTGAAGGCTTTGAAAACAAAGATCAGGAGCATATGGTATGCAAACTACAAAGGTCAATATATGGGCTAAAGCAAGCATCAAGGAGTTGGAATATACGTTTTGATGAAGTCGTTAAGAGTAACGGTTTTATCAAGAACGAGGATGAATCTTGTGTTTACAGAAAGGTTAGTGGGAGTAATGTCGTTTTCCTAGTGCTTTATGTAGATGACATATTGCTGATAGGAAATGACATCCCCACATTAAAAATAACGAAAGAGTGGCTTTCAGAAAACTTTACCATGAAGGATTTGGGAGAGGCAGCCTTTATACTCGGTATAAAGATCTATAGAGATAGATCCAAGAGGCTGCTGGGTTTATCTCAATCCACGTACGTTGACAAGATGCTAAAGAGGTTTAGCATGGAAGGATCGAAAAGGGGTTTTCTTCCTGTCAGTCATGGGGTATACCTATCAAGGGCTATGTGTCCTAAGTCTCAGCCTGAGAAGGATCGCATGAGTGGAATTCCATACGCTTCGGCTATTGGATCCATCATGTATGCCATGATATATACGAGACCAGATGTCTCATATGCTTTAAGCATTACGAGCAGATACCAGTCAGACCCTGGAGAGGGTCACTGGACGGCAGTCAAGACCATCCTTAAATACTTAAGAAGAACTAAGGATGCGTTTCTGGTCTATGGTGGGGTTAATGAGTTAACAGTGAAAGGGTTCACTGATGCCAGCTTTCAGAGTGACAAAGATGACTGCAAGTCACAGTCAGGATTCGTATTCACCTTAAATGGTGGGGCAGTGTCTTGGAAAAGTTCCAAGCAGGAGACAACAGCAGACTCAACGACAGAGGCTGAATACATAGCTGCTTCAGAAGCAGCTAAGGAGGCAGTGTGGATCAAGAAGTTCGTAAATGAACTAAGGGTGGTTCCAAGCGTGGATGAGCCCATACAGTTGCTTTGCGACAACACTGGGGCCATTGCGCAGTCAAAGGAACCTAGGTCTCATCAAAGATCTAAACACGTGCTCTGCAGATATCATTTGATTAGAGAAATCATTGATAGGAATGATGTAAAAATGGATTATGTTCCCACAGACGATAACCTGGCCGATTCTCTGACAAAGGCTGTTTGTCAGAGAAAACATGATAGTCATTATGAGGCTTTGGGCATACGACTTAGGTCTGATTGGCTCTAGGCCAAGTGGGAGCTTGTTAGCATATGGGTGTCCTAGAGACAATCTTTTGATTAAATAAAGGACACTAGATGTAGAACTTTGTCTGTCGCAAATAAATGTAAGCACTATTTATTCAGTTTCATATTGTGTCTCGATATTACTGTTAATATTATATGAATGAATTGGATAAACCCCTTGGAATAGAACAGGTATCTCTTGAGTATCTGTGATGAGATCACGATCATGAGGATTCAAGGATATTGCATGTCTATTCCTAATTATATGTTCCTAGTCTAGAGACACTGAGTTTGGGGATCAGTGATCTCGAGTAAAGACTAGTACGACTTATCTACTTGTATATGGATACAAGGTAAAGACCTCATGAGCTGCAGATATGGAGATATCTTAGCTAAAGTCGTGGGTGGACCTATAAGAGTATAGCTCGCACTGAACAGACCCAAAAAAAGACTCTATGAGGAAATCTCACAGATAGTGTCATTAGAGTAATCTCTTTATGTTTGGGTATGTCTTTCCTTAGACCAGAAGTTATTACCTAGACTGTGTTCTTGAAGGCATGTTTTGATTGTATGCCTCGTCTGCCTGAAACATGGAGACTCATAGGTATACTGTTGGGCGTGTCCTTAAAGGGCACAAGGGCTAGGGTAATAAGCTGAAGGAATTCGTCAAATCTCTGTGAGAGATTAGGTTATCTGTAAACCGGAGAAATCGGGATGACATTTATAGGGACTCGGGAATCTATGCATAGTAAAAGAGATCATGAGATGATCTGCCTTTAGAGTCAGTAAATTGAAGATTCCCTATTTCAAATAAAGCTTACCCTAAACCGCAGGGTTGATACATTTCCTTACCCTAGGTTAATGGGAAGATAACCGAGACGAAGGGAAATACATACGGTAACCAAATATGTGCAATAGGTTGATCAAGTCATTAATCTGACTAGTTCTGGGGCAACAAAGCATTGCTAGTGCTCTGTGTTGTCATTAATTGGGTTGTGGGCTTGTTGGGCCCAAGCCCAGTTATGTCAGTAGCTAAGTTGGACCTAATGGGTCACACACTAACACCTTGTAGTCATGATGGACTAGCTTTAAAGGTATTGGGCCTAATAATGTTATTAGCCCAAGAAGCTGTTTGGAAGCCCACCTAATTGGGTGGGTGGTGCATGGAGTTTAGTAATGGGCTTGGATAGTCCAAGCCATTACTAATTAATTTAATTAGTTAAATTAATAATCAAATATTTGAATTTCGAATTTCGAATTTGAAATTTGAATTTTGAAATTTGAATTTCGAAATTCGAATTTTGAATTTGAAATTTGAAATTTGAAATTTGAATTTGGATTTGAATTTTGAAATTCGAATTTTGAATTTGAAATTTGAAATTTTGAATTTTGAATTTGAATGTTTGAACGTTTGAATTCAAGTGTTTGAATTCGAATTTGAATTGGTTTTGAAAAGTTGTTTCATAACAAAAGGATAAGACAGGATCTTATTGGAGCATATTCCTTGGATGAAGAAGCATCTTTGGAGTCTCTCCCTAGGCTGTTTGGTGCGCAACTTTTAGGTGATAAGAGTGTTATCTTATCACTTAAAACAAACCTCCATTCAGATTTGGTGGTTGAGGGAATCAGTGGGTGAGTTGATTCAAATTTTGAATGCAACTACTCAATGTATTTGGACCCTTTCTGGGGCTGAATTATGCGCATGAGAACTATATACTATATGATAGTTTATGAATTTAAGTTTAAACTAATTTGAATTTAAATTCATGTGGATAAGATTGGAGGTTGTTGGCAAAGTTAGTTTTTCAACAGCTCCACCTTATCACACTGTTTCATGCGCAACTTTCAAAGAAATTTGAAAGTTTGTTTTCATTTTGAATGATTGAATTCCCTCCTCCTCTCCAAAGGGTGCGCATAAATATGACATGTTCCTCACCTTAGGTTTCAGTGAAAAACCTAGCCAACTCTCCTCCATCTATGCACCATTCTCTAGGGTAGCTCAGTACACCTTTCCAAACAGTATACCTGGCCTCCACCTTCACCACTTGTGCGCATAGCAAGCCTCATTGTGGTGTTCATCTGGTGGCTTTCAAGAAAGAGTTCTTGCATCATAGACGAACGGTGGTGTGGATCACCATTAGAGGGTTTGAACCCTTCAAGCCTGACATCTCATCTCCCTGACTGATCAGGCAAAAACAAGGTAACATCATGCTGTCTTAAAGCATGAACCTATGAGTGCATGTATGTTCCGCAGTAAAATTTTTGTTTTACACCTTACATGCATCGGCCTTCAAAGGCCAGTTTACTTTCATTTCAATCCTGACTTCCTTTTCTTTTTCTGTTATAATTACCTCAATCTCTGGTTCAATTGCTTCCTTCTCTTGTTCCTCTTTCCCTTTTTCCTTTTCCATAGGTGGTTTTGTTGGAACTGTTAGTATCTTACCACTTCTTGTTGTAACAGCCATACAGTCATCCTTTGGATTGTTGACTGTGTTACTTGGAAAGGTTCCTGGAATTCTTTCTGAAAATTGTTTGGCCAGCTGGCCTATCTGATTCTCCAGATTTTTAATGGAAGCATTTGTGTTTTTATTGTTGGCTCTGGTTTCTTCCATGAAAGCATTGGTATGCTGAGCCATATCATTGGAAGCCTTAGCCATTTGAGCGAAAGCTTTTTCCCACTCGGCTGGCTCTTTTTGCTGAGTCTGTGAAGATTGAGTATAATTATTGTTAGTTTTGAAATCCATACCTGATCCTTGAGTCCTCCGTTGGAAATTGTTGTTACCACCAGGGAAATTTTGATTTCGCTGGAAATTTTGTTGTTGAGGATGCTGATCGTACCAGATCCCATTCACCTGTAATTGTTGAAGTGAATCTTCGGATGATGGATTTGGACACTCACTGGATTCATGACTTTCTTGGCATTGGTCACAAATCAGTGGAGTTGTTTGAACCTTTGACACTTGAAACTTGTCAAATTTTTCACTTAAGCTGTCAAACTTTTTAGATAATGATATTACATCACTATCTGTGGGTTTTGTCACTGCTATTTGTGTGGGAACTAGCACACTTTCATTTTCATTTCTTGCAAGCTTTTTGATCAACTCAATAGCCTGCTCAGATGTGCTTTCCCGAATAGAACCTCCAGCGGCACTATTTATTATCATCCTTGTTTCCGGGGTGATTCCATTGAAAAATATCACCACTTTTCTGTCATCATCTCCTTCGTAATGTGCACATTTCCTGTTTAATTCCTGGAATCTGTTCCAAGTTGCACAGAGTGATTCTCCTTCCAGCTGGCGAAAATTTGTGATTTCATTCACCAGCTGATTATATTTTTTCATGGAGAAGAAATGATCAAAGAATTTGCTGGACAGATCTTCCCATGTAAGGATGCTGTTTGCTGGCTGTCGTTCGATCCACCTCAATGCTTTTCCCTTAACAGCGAAAGGGAACAACCGAAGCCTGATAGCATCTGTAGATACCCCATTGTGTTTGGTTGTATCACAGACCATCAAGAATCGGTCTATAAACTCATGTGGATCTTCATCATCAGCACCAGAGAATTGAACCCTTTCCACCAAAGAAATCAATGATGGCTTGAGTTCAAAATTATTGGCCTCCACATTTGGCCTGACTATGCTTGAATTGGCCCTGTTGAATACTGGAGTTAGAATTGTATTCAACAGTCTTGGAGGTTGATTGTTGGCATTTCCTCCTAGTCCATGACCAGCATTGTTGTTTTCTGCCATCTCTTGAATTGGTTGTAAAGGTATGTGCTTCAAATCTTCCCAAATGATCTGTCTAGCAGCCTTCCTTAGTTGCTTTTTTGTCCTTGTAATTTCAGAATCTATTACAAAGTCTTTAGGCGGAAGTCTACCTCGCATAAAAGTCAGAGAAAATTATTAGTAGCACCTGAACAACACAAAACAAGATAAAAAGAATAAAAAAAATAGGAATCTAATCTCAAGAATCTACGGTTAATTGTAATATTGTAAACACAATCCTCGGCAACGGCGCCAAAAACTTGTTGCGAACTCGGCAAGTGCACCGATCGTTCCAAGTAATAAAGTGATAAATAAGATCGTCTCCACAGGGATTGGAAAACAATTACTACTATAACCAGTCCTCTTAAGTTAGATGAATCGATTGGTGTTTCCACACTATGGTAACTAATTAAAAATGTAAAGACTTGTTTTTAGGTTTTTATGAAAAAGACTTAAAATAAATGAAGAAAATGTTTTTGTAGAAGAAGTGATGAAGAAGACTGTAGCCAGGGTACATTCACCAATTGTTCCCAATTTTACTTTGGATCGATTCACAATACGTATCGAAATTAACAACTCAGACAAATTATCTTCTTTTTAGAAATAATTAGTTAGATCCCAATCCCTTGGTGATCTAACCCTTTACTTCAGTTGGAACCCTAATCCCTTAGTAATCCCGCCTGAAAATAAGCATTATGTAGATAAATCCCACGACTGCAATCCATACAAGTCTATCCCTAGAACATGCATGGAGAGTCATCTTTATCCCCTTTCAGGATCAGTATTCCAATATCCCTATTGCGAACCCTGATCCCCAGAATATCATTCCCTATTAGGTTGATCAGATCTAACAGAAATAATATCAATACGCGCAAGATAAAGATGAAATATATTAAAATCAATACATAGAATGATTCAATCCTTGTAACAATTGTTCACAAAGGGATCATGCCCCTGACTACAGAAATAGATCTAGCCAATCAACATCATGATCGCTGATCTGATTTCAACATCAACTGAAAAGAAAATAAAAGAAAAGTACAAGAACGGAACGACGAACACGAAGAACGCCTTCCTCCTTCAGTCGGATCTGCTCCTCTAGGTTTTGTGGTTTATATCAGATGTGTTTTCCTTCAAAGGTTGAGTCTCTTTTTATAAGAGACTTTTGACCTAATTTTGTGAATTTGAATTCTCATCTTTTCGCGCTTCCCGCGCTCACAGCGCCATTCCCGCGCTGTGAGCGCGGTACTTTCTGCCAATTTTTCTTGTCCCGCGCTGATGGCGCGGATCTCGCGCTCTCAGCGCGGGATCTTCTGCCAATTTTTCTTGTCCCACGCTCAGAGCGCCATCCCCGCGCTCAGAGCGTGGGAACCTAGGTCTCTTTTGCAATGTTTTTGCCTTCTTTTGTGTATCTTCCCTGATATTCAGACTTTGGATGTTTTTACTCTTTTTCTCTGCCTTTCTTGCATTGATTGAATCATTTTCTTCTTCTTTTTGCCTTGTAATTTCCTATATGCTGATCGCATATCAGTATGCTTCGAGGCAATTGAAACCTCATGAAGAAAACTATCCGACCCATGACTTAGAGCTTGCTGCAATCGTTTTTGGATTGAAACAGTGGAGACACTTCTTGTATGGGATGAAGTTTGTCATATTTAGTGACCACAAGAGCTTAAAGTACTTATTCGATCAAAAGGAGTTGAATATGAGGCAACGGCGGTGGACTGAATTCTTAAAAGATTATGATTTTGAACTGAAATATCATCCCGGCAAGGCTAATGTTGTAGCGGATGCATTGAGCCGGAAGTCTGTGAGCATGGCGAACATGATGATGAGGGATTCTGATGTAATTGAAAGGTTCAGAGATATGAAATTGTCTGAAGTCTTTCCAGGCAGAATTTGTGACATCGAAATTTCAAGAATTGAGAACGAAATGATGACAAAAATTAAAGATGCTCAGTTGCAAAATGAAAGTGCTAAACGACTGAAAGGTCAGAGTGGTGTATCCTGCAATGATGAGGGTATACTGTTATATCAGGGTCGTATTGTTGTACCTAGACAGTTGACGGAGGAAGTGATGACAGAGGCCCATAGGGGTCAATTCACTGTCCATCCTGGAGCTACAAAGATGTATCAGGACCTAAAGATTAATTTCTGGTGGCCTGGTATGAAGAAAGATATTGCAGAGTTTGTCTCCAAGTGTCTCGTATGTCAGAAGGTCAAGATTGAGCATCAAAAATCTTCTGGTATGTTGCAACCACTGGATGTTCCTGAATGGAAATGGGAGAGTATCTCCATGGATTTCGTAGTGGGTTTGCCGCGGACACAGGCTAGTTATGATTCCATTTGGGTAATTGTGGATAGATTGACAAAATCCGCACACTTTTTACCAGTTCGGGTAGATTTCTCTGCTGAGAAATTGGCCAGGCTCTATGTGAAGGAGATTGTTCCCGAAGTTCACTTCTCGCTTCTGGGGAGCATTGCAGGAGGCTCTTGGCACTCGGTTGAGACTGAGTATTGCCTATCATCCACAGACGGATGGTCAGACTGAGAGGACCATTCAGACGTTGGAGGATATGTTGAGGGCTTGCACTCTGGAGCAGGGTACGACATGGGATCGATACCTTCCACTGGTTGAGTTTTCATATAATAATAGTTTTCATGCTAGTCTGGGTATGGCTCCCTACGAGGCCTTGTATGGTCGCAGGTGTAGGACACCTACTTGCTGGGCAGAGGTTGGAGACTCAGAGCGATTTGGATTGGATTTTGTTCAGGAGACCACTGAACAGATCAAAATGATTAGGGATCGTCTGAAAAAGGCCCAAGATCGCCAGAAGAGTTATTATGATCTCAAGTATCGGCCTCTAGAGTTTGAGGAGGAAGATCATGTGTTTCTAAAGTTATCACTAGTTACGGGTGTGGGACGAGCCCTGGGAGTGAGGAAGCTGAGTCCTAGATTTATTGGACCCTATCAAATTCTACGTAGGGTGGGACCGGTTGCCTACCAGCTTGCCTTACCTCCTCAATTATCCAATATACATGATGTATTCCATGTTTCTCAGCTAAGAAAGTATGTAGCTGATCCTTCTCATGTGGTTTAACCTGATGATGTTGAGATTCGGGAAAATTTGAAGACTCCGGTTGGACCACTGAAAGTACTCGAGCGAGATGAGAAGAGGCTGAGGAACAAATTTATTCCTATGGTGAAAGTCCAATGGGAAGGAAGGACACCTGAAGAGTCCACTTGGGAGCGGGAAGACGAGCTTCTCCGTCAGTATCCTGAGTTTAAGGACAGGTATGTTCTTGATTTTGCGGACGAAATCGCTAAAAGGTGGGGTGACTATAATAGCCCAATAGAATTAATTAGCAAAATACATGTGATTAGATAATTAAGCATGTATTAGTGTGTAAAAATAAGTAAAATCCCTTATAAAATTAATTGGGGTCACTTTTGAGGTAAAAAGTGTACTCAGTGAAAATTAAGGGGTATAAATGGGTGCAGACAAAAGTGCCCGAAATATAAAAATGGAAGTAGAAATATTCCTAGAAAAATATTCCAGACTCTTGGGTAAAGTTTGGTAATTAATGGAGTTGAATACATAGATGAACCGATACCCACTTAACCTATGTTAAGTGACTAATCACCTAAAAAAAGACCCAAAGCCCCTCCCCATTCCATTTTGTCGCGCAGAAGAAGAAAAAGAAAGGGGAAGAAGAGAGAAGAAGGGAGAAAGAAGAAGGGAAAGGAGGAAGGAGAAAACCCTTGGGTGATCAAACCTTGACGGTTTTGAGTGATTCCAAAGCCTAAACCACTCCAAATCTTCCCCTCTTTCACAATCCTAGCTTGGGTCTTGGTGGGGAGTAGTGTGTTGTGAGATTCCTCCTCCCAAACTTTCGACCCATTGGAGGAATTGTGAGATTTGTTGGTTTCTACCTCCATGGAAGCTTGAGGGGTAACCAATCCTTAGTTGTGCAACCATTGGTGGTAAGATTCTACTCCTTGAAATCTATTTTCATGAGAAATGCATGATTGGGGGAGATGATGAATAGTGTTTAGGGTTTATGGTTATGTGAGTAAATGGGCTAAGTTCTAAGAAGATTGAGGCCTAGTGCATGTTGAGGAAAATGCTAGGAATGGCGTTTAATCGGTGAAAATAAGTTTATATAGTCGTATGATTTTGTTGGAAAAATTACAAGATTATGCATTTGACTATTGTTTGGTTTGTTTTGGTAATCAATGGTTTGGTTTGGTTGATTGTTGATATTGTCCATGTGATGCTTAGGATTGAGGCATTTGGACCAACAGTGAGTAACTAACCATTGGAGCAAGCTATGGAGCTCGGTTAGCTCCTTGGGATTGATAATTGTGTTGTGAAGATTGGTGAAGAACAAAGGTTAAGTTGGAAGCACTGAGGTAAGCCTTCGGACCTTGGGTGTAATTCCCTTTATTGTTCCACCAAGCCCTGAACGGGTAATGGGTGTGTTGTTGTATATAAATGCAATGAAATAGTATAATGCTTTGTTATACGTATTTGCATGCTTTGGTGTGACATAGGATGGTGTTTCCCTATGTTGGTATGTTGCATGACGATGGGTAAATCATACTTGGTAGTTTAGCTGGCCAGTAGGACTATTTGCATCTGAGTATCCTTAGGACAGCTCGAGAGCTCGAGGGATTTCTCCTGGAGATGTTTTGTACACTTGCATGAATATGTATTTGCTGCATTATTATTGTCATTGCTATTACACTGTTATTGAACTATGGGGTGGAGAGATGCTCCAAGGACCCCTGGTTTACTGGATATATTCGTATATCTCACCCCGTTTTGTTGGGGACCCCCTTTCAGGAAAGGATGCTGCAGGAGCCTCTGATGGCAAGTGGCCATATTTGAAGTGATTGGGCATATGAAGATATTGTGTCATGTGATTAAGCATGCCATTTTGTAGTTCCTATGTATAGGATTGTAAATGAAAGACAATTGTCATATGCATGCTATGTGTTAATTGGTTGGACTTAGCCTATGCTCATCCCCTTTGGTATCTCTTTTGTTGATGGGAGCCAAGGAATTGATCATAGTGTTTTGTAGCTAAGTCCCATGATTTGTAATTGAAACTTGTAAACATGATGTAATGTGGTAATTATTGGGTATTTGCATATATGATGAAATGATATGCATGCTTCTCTTGTGTATGAGTATCTAGAGAGAGACTCTAGAATTCATGTATTTAAAGGATTATATGATGTAAATCAGGTGAAAGAAGACATTTAGGTTGGAAAACCAATTTAAAACAAAGGGAACCTGCCTTTTTGTCCAATTTTCGTATCCTATACGATAGATTTGGACCCTTGTGTCTTGATGGAAGTTGTAGATATGTTTCTTAGCTTTCCATAGAGACCAAGATTGTGTAATTTGGATAAGTATAACTAAAGTTATGGTTAAAATACCACAGGAAGGTCAAATTTCCCTGTTTTGGGTACACAGCCCTGTTGTCTGGCACTATGGGCGCCAGACTGGCGCTAGGAGCGCCAACGGCCAAAATATGGCAGTGGCGCTGGCGCTGAGGGCGCCACTGTGGCGCTGTCAACGCGGGGGATCTGCCGACTCAGCACCTGTCGCTTAGAAATCTCATAACTTGGGCTACGGTGCTCCGATTTGAGCGCGGTTTGAACCCACGCGTAACTAATGAAAAATCCTATAATATAATGGGCAAATGGAGACCATAATAAATGAAATGAAAGTATGGTATTAAGCTTAAGTATTTTATTCCGCAATGTATTATGGTTATGGTCACGCAATTGGGTAATTTTAATTCGGCGTGTTTTTAAAGGAAAAATTTAACCGGATTTTAATTGCACCAATGTGATTGTAACTGCGCTTAATATCATAAGTCAATGTTAACAAACCGGTTCTAGAACGGGGTGTTACACCAAATATCTCTGACAAAGCGGAAGTTCTATCCAAAGATATCATGCATAATGATCCTTCAGTCAAGAAGTCTTTAGTTTGCAAGCAATATTATGAATTTGGGCATAATGGGCATAACAACCTCATGCTCCATGGATATAAAGATTTAGTTGTTGGTAGAAATTTAATTGCAGATCGTCAGGGGAATGAGACTTGATGTCACCTCAGACAAAATTTTCGTATGACGGGTCACAAATGCGATCATTGAATCAAACTACAGGAAATAGTCATTTTGGGATAGTCTATAGGTTTTGCTCACTCACTCCCTTGAACTCACTTTATTTCTAGTTCCCAAGCAATTTAGTTCAAATGAAGATGAACATTCCGAGCATATTAAAGAATTGCATTCACAAGTTCTACCCTTAATTAGGGAATTTGGTGATATTGTACCAGAATAGTCGTCACCTGGAATACAACCTGAATAAGTTAACATCAATGAAGACGACATAGATTTGAGGGCTAATCTTTTCCTAGCAGGGGAGGATGATGCACTCGAGCTGATTGATTTGGATTGGGCTCAAATTTTGATAGCCAAATCGAAATGGGCTTATGAGCAAGACTCGTCACATTGCCGTAGGCATCAATAGTTTTGGGCCTTTTATAGTTTATTCCATAATTTAGGGCTTTTCAATAATTGTTAATCATTTTTCTTTTTGTTATTCTTAGATTATGTTAGAGTGTGCATTATCTCCTTTGATTGCGTGTGATTATAGTTATTTACCTTTTTTGTTATTTTTGTTTTGCCTATTTAAGGCTTGGAGAACCTTATTTTAGTTAAAAAAATTCAGAAAAAGAAATAGTATTTTCTTGAACTTCTTGTGTTCGTTCTTCTTTCTGTTTAGCCAATTGGTTACTGCCTCGGCATTAGCGCTCCTTACGTAACTTGATGTGTTTTTATGTGCTACAGTGCGCGCTTGCGAGTTGTAACGCCCAATTACTACTCAATTAAGGCTCATTGCGTTGTTTTCAACCCAAACAAGGATTTCTCCATCTATTAAGCCATTTTAAAGAGAATTTACATAGATCTAGACATCTCTTGACACCGAAGACACCTTTGTTTATGTACTACCAAGACAAAACAATCTGACTCGTATTATAGTGGAGCTCCTTTGACTCGTTTCATATAATTTTGACCTTTTTGTGTATAGTACAATTAGTTTTATGCAAGTGCTTTCCTTTCTCTATTATTGGAATAATTAGCTACAGAGTGTAGTTGTTTTGGTGTTTACAGAGATGGATAAAATAACCAAAAAACTAAACTGAACCGTGAACCGAATTGAACTGCATTTAAAATAACCGGTTTTTAAGAACCTGTTCATGAACCACACCGGTTTTTAAAGAACCAGTTCATGAACCGAACTGGTTTTTTAAACTAGTTCAAAAACTAAATCATTTTCAAACCGAACTGAACCATTTTCAAACCGAACCGAACTGATTTTTATTACTTTATTTCTTTAATTTTTTATTTATCTTTTCTTTTCAAAATAGGGTTGATCCGAATCGAACCGAACTGTATCGAACCAAACCAAACCATTTCCGAATCGAACCAAACTGGTTTTGAACTGAACCGAACCGTTTTCGAACCGAACTGTTTAAACTAATTCCGTTCGATTTTTCAGAAAATTCGGTTCAATTCGACCTATCCACACCCCTATTGGTTTACAAGGATCCCTCCGATTAGAGAGATGATGCATCATTTTTGCAGATTGCTGAGATCGACTTTTCTTTTTTTTTTTTTTTTTTTTTAATCTAAACAAGCATTCAAGCTTCATTGCCATTTGATAAAATTAATTTTTATAAGTTATAGCATCCAAATTTCAGAATTGAAATTTGGAGGGATTATTATGGTACCATAAAGTAATAACTAATGCAATCAACAATACTAAGCTAGAGTGTAGAAGTGATGACTTGAAAAATTGGAGATGAATAGCAATATAACAAGAGGAGGTAATTCTTGAATTTATAAGGTTGAAAGGTTGTTAAAGTGATAACGGAAGCAGGTTGCTGCCAAGGTAATATTTTGAGGAAAGTAAACTTTAAGCTTTCAAGTTGTTAATCTGATTATTGAAGGGCTAGTAGGTCGTGGGCATGACTACATTTGAATGAGTTGTTTGTGAGTGTAGAAGATTTGACTTCACTTGTTGAGACACTTAATAAGAAAAAAAAGTGATTTACTATATATGTCTAAACAACGTAAGTGACAAAGATGAGGCATAATGGTGATAACAATACACTAACAGTACTAGCATATTTGACGAGTATATTAGCTCCAATAAGTCAAATTTAATGCTAATTAGGAGAAGCAATTATGTTCAAAACTTGTGAAGTCGTAACAAATCATTGTAATGCTTAAAATATCAACAGTTCGCTCTGTAAAGCACCTATTAAAACCAATTTTATACATGTATATGTCTACATATATTTATATATATGCGCCACATCATTTGTGGTTCATCAACATTTTTTTGGATGAAAGCTTCAATATCAACACATCCATTAAGTTGCAATAAAGTAGCCCAATTTGAGAATTGAATTTTTAACATCATTTGTGGTTCATCAACATTTTTTGAATGAAAGCTTCAATATCATTACATCCATCAAGTTGCAACCAAGTAAGCCCAATTCGAGAATTGAATATTTAACCAATCATTTCATACATTTGTCAAAAAAAAAAAAATAAGAACTGCAGTAGTGTGCAATTTCCACTTTACCCATCAATTGGTCAAATCTTGCATAAACAAACCAATAACATTTAGATTGAATGTCTCAGAAGTTTGTGTCCTTGTCTAATCAGGTTTTATGACTAATTATTCAATTTTAAACAGTGAATTGATGAAATATAATAAAAAATGAAATGTTGCTTAAGAACACAAATACCATCCTCTAGTTCGATGAGTATTTCATGGAAAGATTAATACCTCTATCGGTACTCGCGATGTATAAATCCTCGACCCTAATGTGGCGATTAATTCTCGTAAGGTCTATATGATATTATCTGCTTAATCAACATAATGTATGCTTGCAATTTAATGGAGAAATTGACGAAGTTAACAAGATTTTTACTAGGGTGTCAACATAGGTTTTGACACGCGGGTCGACCTGCGACACAACATGAAAATTTGTGTTTGGGTTGACCTGCAAAAAAATTTGTGTCGTGTTTGTGTTGGGAAAAATGACACGTAAAAAATTCGTGTCGTGTTTGTGTTGATGTATTCGTGTCGTGTTGACCCGTATTTTTTTAAAATTTTTAAATTTTTATTTTTTTATTATTTTTGTTTTTATTTTTATTTTTATTTTTTTAATTTCGATCGATTTTTTTTTAAAAAAAAATTTGTCAATTACCATTTTGACCCCTATTTTGCGTGTTATTCATGTCGTGTCGTGTCAACCCGCAAAAAATTCGTGTCGTGTCAGTGTTGAAGATTTTGACACGAATAAAAATTCGTGTCATGTTCGTGTTTATGTATTCGTGTCTTGTTAACCCGTTTTGACACCCCCTAATTTTTACTCTTAAATGAAATGAATTCTCACCCATAAAAAAAAGTTAATATTAAGAAATTATCAAGTCATTATAAATAACTGACCTTTTTCTTTCATAGTGCTCAAAAGTTTGCTATTCCTTTTCTAGTGCGTGCCAATTGCCATTGCCAAGAGTGAGACATAGAAAAAAGGAAGGGCGTGGATAGTTCTTACAGAGTTACAGTACCCTAGCTGAAGTAGTAGCTGATTTAAAGAATATCAATCATTTGTAAAACTAGAATCAGACGAAAAAGAAATATCAGCTTAACATGAATAGAGGAAATTTATTAGAATTCAGAATGCCATAGTTTCTCAATGTCTTCAATAATATTATATCTACATTTAAACCTATATATGTGTCCAGTACAATTTACATTTATTACTTTTTGAAAAGAAAAAAAAAAAGATAAAAAGATAAAACTCAAACAAATGTTATTTTCTTTCATTTACTCTCTCATTTTTTACCCAAAAATAATAAATGAAATAAATATTTTTATAATAATTACTTTTAGTTAAGGGTTTTCAGAGCTTAATGATCAACATTGTAAAAAATAAAATAAAATTTGAGCTATCTGTAACGCCCGACCGCTTCAAGAATTAATAACTATCCCCACATACTAACACGAGACCTTTCAGTGCGTCGTTTCCTCACTCGCACACTTCCCGGGAAAATTTACGGAGGTCATCCATTCCAGAATTGCTCCAAGTCAAGTACGCTTAACTACGGAGTTTTTCCGTTCCGGGCTACCAAAAAGTAGATGC